>JAJLWI010000093.1:30424-54881 GCA_030674215.1 Kodamaea nitidulidarum | reverse complement strand
TATAAATTGGGTAGTTAGCTCAATTATTGAACGGGACCGAGAGATCACCGTTCACTACGACATATAGTGAATACATAGGACTATTATTATACTCCTTATATAACAGATCGTAATAAGTGGGCAACTCGACCGCAGCTACTTACACTATCGATTGAACAACCAGAGCATTCGACTAATTTAGTCAACACTATCGTTAGAGCATATTTATAGAATTTTATTTAGTCACTGTTTCGGTATATTAATGATTGTACTATATGTTATTTACTTACTCATTCAGTATATCAATGGTAGTATTTTATGTTTATTTACTTACTCATTCATTCTATCAAATAATGATAGTATTCTATGTTTGTTCATACCTATTTATGTAGTATTCTATGTTTTTTCATGCCTATTGATGACAGTATTGTATTATTCACTCACTATTTTTTACCCACAAATACACTACATAAACACAAACTTTTATTACATATTGTCTTAAGATCTTATAAATGAACTTTACAGCCCACTCTTGATTTCAACATCTTTCAGTCGTTCACTTAATTCATGAGCATAGCGAGTGAATTGAGTTCAGTAATATTTGTTTAGTATATTTGGTTAGTCTCATAATTGTTCAGTGTATTTGTTTAGTCTCTAATTATTCAGTATATTCAGTATATTTGTTTAGTATATTCATTATGTTCAGTAAATATCATTAGGTATATTCACTCACTTCTCATCTGGTCCTAAGCTTTTACATTCCCAGGCTTTTACTCTGACACTTTATCGTTTTGCTAACACATTTTGTCTACTTCAAACTGATAAGTGTAAGTCACTAAGTATAATGTATAGTCCTATATTGTAAGTCAGTAAATATATGTTTGTTCACTCAATCGTTCAGTATTCATTGTATCTTTGTCCACTCACTCAGTTACTACTCACTTTTCTCACTCACTCAGTTACTACTCACTTTTCTCACTCACTCAGTTACTCAGTCACTCAGTCACTCACTCAGTCACTCACTCACTAACTCAGCCACTCAGCCACTCAGTCACTCAGTCACTCAGTCACTCAGTCACTAACTCACTCACTCACTCACTTCACTCGCTTTGCTCGTTCAGTTCGTTCATTCGTCGTTCACTCGTGAATGCTGCAAAATATTTGCCACCATATCTTCTATAAATAACGGTAATTTTGCAGTCCAAGATATTCATAAGGAATCTAAACAAGTACTATTCAAGAGATCCTGAGGGTATGTGAGAAGTAAGTAACTATCCTTGGGACGGTGACAGTATAACAAGAGTGAATCGTATAAATGGACTAAGTCGAGAATGGACGATTAATGTGGGTGTTGGGGATGAACAAGACTTGGATAATACCAAATATCAGGGAATACCAATATCTGACTCGGAATCGCATTGTTCATGTCTGAATCAAACATTTAGTCGCTCTAACGAGCTTCTCATTGTTGAGCCTTAATGTGGTTTATTCAGGCTATGAGCTTAAAATGTGAGAGTGTTTTTTCTGTGAGATATGACTGATAAATATGTGTCTGTGTTTATGACTGATATATATGTCTGTCTGTGAAATATGACTGATGGGTATACATGTCTGTGAAATATGACTGATAAATATGCCTGTCTGTGAAATACGACTGATGAGTATGCCTGCCTGTGAAACTAATATGCCTGCCTGTGAAACCGATAAAGTATGCTTTTGTGGGCTTCTAGAGTTTTGTGGCATGCAAATCTGTAACATTACCTGTTGATAAGCACAGGAGTCAAAATTGAGACATTACCTGTGATAAGCACAGGTGAGTTTTGGAAATATTAGAAAGTGTTGTTATGTATTGTGTTTCCATGTTAAATACCGTTGTCCCGATGGTTCATTTGTGGATTGACTAAACAACCTTCATAATATGATGTCGTCTTCCGACGTTAATTACGTTTTTTGTTTTCGGCACTGGCAGGAAATCTCACAGAATCAGATCTGAGCTTGAGTCTAATACTCATGAGGATGTTGAGTCTCGATGGAACTGTCACACTTAGAGTTCTTCATGCTCCGAACTTTCCCACTTTGGCTCCCTCAAATTACTCATGCTTACCAAATCATCTGCTAGCTTCGGTCTTAAGTCCGTTCAGTTCTATGCATAATGTAAGTTCACTCACTCACTCACTCACTTCACTCGCTTCGCTGGTGAAGTTCGTTCGCTCGCTCGTTCGCAATTCAATTTCGGTGATAGGAAAATCATCGATTTTTATCGCAAATTAATTCCAGCTTTTCGCATGAAGTTCTCCCACTCACTTCAGTTCAACGCGGTCCCTGAGTGGTCTTCCAAGTACATAGCGTACACTACGCTCAAAAAGCTCATCTACTCGCTACAGCGTGACTCACTACGCAAAAGACGCCATGATCTCGAGGAAGCGTCGCATCTAATCGATGCCGAAACCTTCGAAAACGACACCACAGTGTTCACTGCAGCTCTCGACGCAGAACTCAAAAAAGTGGATGACTTCTATCGCGATCGCGAAGCAGAAATCTTTGCCAACATCGATGAGTTGGTTTCTGACATCGAACGCTTCGAAAAAGAGGCAGAAACGTTGGAGAGAGGCCGTGAAACAGTCGAGGAAATGGCACCACGCAGAGAGGGTGGTGCCACTACAACAGACGGTGAAGATTATGGAGAGGATGAGGACGATGAACACAACTCGTCCAAACGTCTCACAAAGTCACGGTCGGTTGAAGAGTACTTGAAATCTGTGAAAACCCCGGCGCTTTGGAACTCTCTTATCTCTTCGAATTCAGCAACCATGCCTCCGCAGCTTGTTTTACTCTCGGAGACACGCGTTGTTCTCCGCAAGCGCATCATCAACCAGTTCACTGTGATTTCCGAGTTGAAAAGCTTTGTGGAATTGAACCACACAGGATTCAAAAAGGCATTGAAGAAGTTTGACAAGAGTTTAAACACAAACATCAAGAACGAGTACCTTCTGCAGCTTTCTGTCAAGTCGTATATTTTCAAGCAATCCACTCTCGATGGCATCGAGGAACGCATTGGAAACCTTGTTGCACTTTACGCACTGGTGTGCAACCAACCCGACCTCGACACTGCGAAAACTGAGCTTCTGATCCATTTGCGTGAGCATGTGGTGTGGGAAAGAAACACCGTCTGGCGTGATATGATAGGCATGGAGAGGAAGACATACGCAGCCAATGACACGGAAGAACAGCAGAATACGAACCTCAAAACAACTTTCGACTTGTCGATGAGAAACCCCAAAATGATGAAATTGGTTGGAATATTGGTAGCAACGCTTGTTCTTTTAAACATTCAGATTTTCGAGGACCCAGCCCAACAAAATTGTCTTTCCTTGGTGGTTTGCGCATCGCTCTTGTGGGCAACAGAAGCAATTCCACTTTTTGTCACATCGCTTCTCATTCCATTGTTGATTGTGGTATTACATGTGTTGAAGAACACCGACGGGTCACGCATGGACCTGCCGGCTTCGTCGCGGTATATTCTTTCACAGATGTGGAACTCGGTGATTTTGCTTTTACTCGGTGGTTTCACCCTTGCTGCTGCGCTTTCAAAGTACTCCATTGCCAAGCTCATTTCGACGTGGATTTTGCTGAAGGCTGGTACTAAGCCCCCCGTGGTGCTCCTCACAGTAATGGGGGTGGCACTTTTTGCGCTGATGTGGGTATCCAACGTCGCTGCACCAGTGCTTTGTTACTCCATTGTACAGCCACTTCTTCGTACGCTCCCCAAAGGCTCACAGTTCACCAACGCATTGATCTTGGGCATTGCCCTCGCGGCAAATGTTGGTGGTATGGCGCTGCCCATTGCCTCTCCACAAAATATCGTCGCTATTGGCGAAATGTCCCCCCCACCAACTTGGGGTCAATGGTTTGTGATTGCGCTACCAGTTTGCATTGTATCTTTGGTGTTGATCTGGGCGTTTTTAGTGGCTACTTTTGATTGCAGCAGCCGCACAACCACCTTGGTGCCAATCCGCACGATCGACGACAAGTTTTCGGGTGTGCAGTGGTACATTATTCTGGTGACGATAGCTACAATTGGTCTCTGGTGTGTGGCATCGAAGCTTTCGGGGATTTTTGGAGAGATGGGCATCATAGCGTTACTTCCGGTGATTTTGTTTTTCGGCCCGGGGCTTCTCACTACTGAGGATTTCAACAACTACCCCTGGAACATTGTTGTGTTGGCTATGGGAGGCACTGCTTTAGGTAAGGCAGTGGCACTGTCGGGTTTGTTAGCGACGATTGCGGTTGCGATCCAGCGTGAGGTGGCAGACTTCTCGTTGTTTGGCGTTACCTTGACTTTTGGAGTGTTGATTCTTATTATGGCCACGTTTGTTTCTCACACTGTTGCGGCTTTGATCATTATTCCGTTGGTCAAGGAGGTTGGCAACAATATGGCTGAGCCACATCCACGTTTGCTCATCACGGCTGCTGCGTTGTTGTGTTCAGCTGCCATGGGATTGCCTACGTCTGGTTTCCCTAACGTGACTGCGATTTGCATGACTGATGAGTTTGGCAAGCCGTATTTGACCGTAGGGACGTTTATCACAAGGGGTGTTCCGTCACTGGTTATTGCCTATGTGGTGATTGTGAGTGTTGGGTATGGTGTGATGAGGGTAATTGGCTTTTAGAGTGGTGAGACTGGCAATTAACAGATGATTAAAGTGTTTGAGCGATGGGTGAGGAATGGAGAGAACGGGTAGGTGTGTATTTGATTGGCAGTGGAGAGAACGGGTAGGGAAGAGACAATGTGTATGCACTGGGGAGTACTGGTGGAAAGGTAACACTGTTGAATACGAGTGTTTTACTGTTGAATACGAGTGTTTTACTGTTGAATACGAGTGTGTTACTGTTGAATACGAAGAGCATTTTGTCGAAGGTAAACCTGAATGCCAAAATTGAGTATAAAGAAATCCAATGTGTGAATTAGAAGTTTCATAAAATTTTAAGCTATTTTTCTCAGAATGAGAGAACAAGTAGAAACGAATTACAGTGCTGTTTTGATTAAAGGGGGAAAGGTTGATGTGAGTGAGTGGGTGAGGGAAGAGATCGCGTATGATTTTGAGTTCGCACACAGAGAAATCATAGAGTTTTGATTTTTTTAACGAAATCAGAGGTTTGAAGGTTATCCCACATACAATCAAGATAAATTATTACCTTAAGAAGTCATCATTCAGAAGGAGTTATAAAAATGTTTGCAGATGGACTAGACAGAACTTTCCGAATATGAACTGTCAGGAACTCCACCCTTCAGGTGAGAGTAGCCTTTGACTTTCTTGTTTATTATCAGTCAATTTTCAACCACCTTGAATATGTACAGTATGATAGGTTGAATCAAGGTATCAGAAAATTGGTGTATTCAGGCAAAAGTGAGCCATTATGAACTCACGCGAAATTTGCAGCCATGAAATAATATTAAATAATATAATGATTCCAACCCACTCGTCACATCTCCTAGAAAATGACGTAGGAATCTCATTGACTTCTTCAGCTCGTTCGTTTTGCTCATCCTCATTAAGCTTCTCGAACTAATGAGCTGACGAACTTCATCTTTAAGGTTTTCTGATTGCATGAATTGATTTCATAGAAAGAAAAATGACTAATAGCTCGTGGAGTTCGCTCCGGTGACATAAAGATTATGACGTACAGAACTATAATAAAAAGGTTGCAAATATAAACTACTCTCTGATTTGAAAAAGGTGGTTTATCGACCGTAATACACCAAAAAAATGACAGAGTTCATAAAAGAAGAATAATGTGTGTTACTGCTGATCATGTCTTGTTACAAAACTTGATATTCAATAAACCACTAATGTTTTAAAACATCCTGAGTCACTCTGGTTCACTATCAATCATCTTCCTATGAAATCAATTCATGCAAATAGAAAACCTTGAAGATGAAGTGTCTAACGAAGCTATAAATATGACCACCAAGTGAACCATACTTCTACAAATAATTCTATTGCGGTCACTATCCACCCTTACGTGCTCAATTCTACTTTAACTTTTGGCAACATTGTATAGTGATTTTACTAGTGGAGAGAATTCTAAGTTTTGGTTTCAGCAAAAGTCTCAACTGAACAAGTGAACATCAATTAAAGCAATGATCATCATTTCATGAATATACAAATATGGGGACAGCAACACTGAAGAGCTTTTGTGTTTCAGTAAACTTCAAGCCTAAATGCTGTTTTTAGAACTAACTTCACGAGCGAAGCGCGTGAGTGAGTGAGTGAGTGAGTAAATTACTTGTAGTAAGAGATAACTGAACGTGTTAGTGAACACTTTTATTGAGACTGAACTGAGGACTCTGTACATGTTCGGTGTATTTGATATGTATGATTACGTAATCCACAAATGGCTGCAAATTAAGCCCAAGCCAAAAAAGGGAACGAAGGATAGGGTGGATATAAGGCTAGACGTGGGTAAGATCTATTTGTCTCAATTAAGCTAGGTGGATGTGCCGGTCTCCAATTGAGCTAGACGTGGGTAAGTGCCGGTCTTCAATTAAGAGAAAATGACACAACAACCATAGTGTACGTACCATGTAATGTATGCACACATGGACAATCGAACACATTAACTATGGCAATGGTGCTAGCATAATGATCAGAAAACATGCATTACTCATATCAGGCATGTCTTAGGCCCTACTTATTACCATAATAATGAAATAGTACTGGCAAGGTGAGACTAAAACCAGGAGCTTAACAAGAATACGAACGTTGCACGGAGAAAGTGTACTTAAAGGGATATGTTACTAAGTGGAGTGTTAAACACATCATTCATGTTAGTTGAGGATTTAGTTGTTTCTATATTTGTTCACTCACTAAATTAGTAGTCTTATGTTAGTTTACTCACTAATTTAGTATATTTATGATGCTAATTTACTGACTAATTTTAGTATTTTATAATACTAGTTCACTCACTAATTTTGTACATTTATGATGCTAGTTAATTCACTAATTTAGTATATTTGTAATGCTGGCTCACTTACTAATTAAGCATATTAATGATTCTGGCTCACTCACTAATTTAGTAGTCTTATGTTAGTTCACTCACTATTTAGTAGGCTTATGTTAGTCCACTCACTAATTTAGTAGTCTTATGTTAGTTCACTCACTCACTAATTTAGTAGTCTTATGTTAGTTCACTCACTATTTAGTAGGCTTATGTTAGTCCACTCACTAATTTAGTAGTCTTATGTTAGTTCACTCGCTCACTCACTCACTCACTCACTTCATTCGCTTTGCTCGTGAAGTTCGCTCGCTACCACCTCTCCGGTCCAAACCTCTCCCCCTTCCCCAACTCATAAAAAGGCAGCCCTTTAAAATCCTTCGTCTTCTTATAAACCGTATTCCCCCACCAAACCAACTTCCCTCCAGGATAACTAACGCACAAAAATATAATCACCGCAGCCAAAGCAACCCCAGCATCAAAACCCGCACTGATCACATTATTATACTTAGTATGAAATACCGAGTAATACCGCTTCAAATAGAAATTGAACGCGAAACATGTGGCAAAATACAACGAGTAGTTGTACAAGGTAGACGGAGGAATATTCCCGGAACCGGTAAAAAAAACAGGACTATTGATCCGGCCATACCATTTAGTGGGAAACTTCCGGTACAAATAATAGGTGAAAAATGGCACAATGGCACCCACGAGAAAAAACCAAAGTAACGGATTATAAAGCTTCCCCGGAGAAAATAACTCTTCCACAAGCAGAAATGTAATGGAAGCAGTGTAAATGACCTTTCCACTCGGACACGAAAACTCGGTCCCAGCCACGCAAATATTCTTAACATTGAAACGCATCCACTGCTGAACTCCCACATTCACCAAACACGCCAAAATCGTTCCATACACTTGGAATGCAAATAATTGGCGCGGTGGAATTTTCATGTACTGACCGAGCTTCAAATCACGGGCGAAATCCAAACCTTGCCTATTTGGGATAAAGCCGATCAACTTTACCATCATGTTGGCCATAGGGTTGCCCTTAAAAACATAACCAGCAATTAACTCGGTGATTATGTTCAACCCCACGTGCTGGTTCGTGGCAGCCTGCAACATCGCTTCAAAGAGGAAGGTGCTGAGCGAAATAGCCACCGCTATAACAAACCCATACCACGGCGTATGCAGAAACTCGGGAAACCCACACACAGCTCCGAACCCGAGGCCAAGGGCTGCAAACCACAATAATACGGACCACCAAATGGGCACGTCTTTGAAGTGTTTTTTCATGAGCCTGCGGTGGATATCTGCTCCGTAGTGGGCCTCGTTGAAGAAGAGGTTGTAGATCTGTTTTCCGTTGTAGAGGACCGAGTGCACGACTAATGACGTAATGGCTGCAAAATTGAGCCCGTATGAAATGAGATACGAGTACGGCACAAAAACCGGCGAATAAGTTTTGTACTTTTCCTTATTGATTCGGAACGTGTTTCTGTCGAGAATCTTGGACACATTGTATGTTTTTTGAGTGTTGTCGAAAGAGGACGATGAGATCATCGGCATATATTTGGCATACCAGTGGTTTGTGTAGTACAAACACGGCAAAATGATCCAAAAAAACAAAACAACTGACCCGTACGTGTTTGCAGCAACATGAAATGGTGTTGCTAAAGGGGAAACACTCAATGCCTGGGTGATTTGTGTCCAGTCAAAAGTGATTGGAATTCCAATTGCCAACCCTGACAGTGTTCCAAAAATTTGATTCACTATGGTATTATTTGGAGCTATCCAGCATATCCAGTTGAAATTAGACAAAGCTTTAAAGAGGAAATCTGGGACCCAGAACCACAAAAATGACCCCCCACACACCACATAGAACATTTTGAACCTTGACCATTTTATACGACTGGGTGTTACGTGTTCGGCCAACAGCGAACGGTTCAAAGTGGTGAAGATTGTGGCTGTAACGAGAGCCAGTGGCCATATTGCGCTGGCAGGGTACACTATCCAGCGTTGCATCAATTGTGCCGCACTGTATCCCAACAGTTGACTGGTCAAAACAAGCAATATCTGATACCCCACAGAAACGTCCAAATTGTAAAAGTTTGTGGTTGCAATTAAAATGTTCATTGCATATGCAGTGGAAGCTGTCAAAGAAACGATAACTGTCAAAAGTGCATGTTCCTGCACAGTATAAGGACCGGGGTTGAGTTCGAAAAACCGCGGCAAATACCGGGGTTTGTATTTGGGGAGCCGAGCGAGACCACTACCGATGGGGTATGAGATGATTTGGGCCACTACGTAGCTGATGGAGATTGTGGGGTAGCGTAATGAGAAGAATTGATTTACTCCCGCGAAAACAATCACGAAAATTGTCACCAACACTACTGAGCGCCAGTGAAAAAGGTCACAATTAGGGTCGATATCGGTGGATACGGCTGCACGGACCTCGGGATAAGGTGAGTTATTCATGAGTGTGGGGTCTCCATCGATGAAGTCGAAGTTTGTATCTGGGATGGATATGACATCGATTGTTTCTTTGGAGGAGACTTCGAAATTTGCCAAGTTTTTGGAGCTTGTGTCATTTTTGTCCAAGTTTGGAGGGATGGAGGGGTTGGGTGAGTTTTTTTCCAAATTGTCAAAGTTGGTATTGGAGGTATTTTTTTGCAGAAAGATATGTTTTGGGTTGAAGGTGTATTTCATTGTTTTGGGTGATGATTTGGGATGATTTGGAATTTGGGATGATTTGGGATGATTTGGAATTTGGGATAATTTGGGATGATTTGGAATTTGGGATAATTTGGGATGATTTGGAATTTGGGATAATTTGGGATGATTTGGAATTTGGGATAATTTGGATATTTGACTGGGTTATGATAAGTTATGAATAGTAATGTAGATGAAATGGATATTCCGAAGTATGTCGTTAATATGACTTGGTATTCACAAGATATCGCAAATTGTCTTACAAAATGGTCTGTCTTGTCTTGTCTGATCTGGTCCGGCCTTCACAGAATAGTCTAATGCCTCAAATAGTCTAATACCTCGAATAGTCTAATGCCCCTCAGAATTAAGGCATCTCTTCTGTCTTTATATCTTATCTACTAGTTTCCAAGTTGACTGTGGCTTTTTTTTCTTTTTCTGCGATAAGCAATGAGGTGGAATTGCTCAGTGGGGTAATGGCCTCACAGCAGAAGATTTCCCGGGTCACGTGAAAGCCACAGTTGAGCGAGGGAGCTGAAAGAACGAAGAGAATGGAGTGATTGAATAGAGTTAAATTGTGAAAATGTGAATGGAAACAAACTGAGCAAAGGTGTTCGTTAAGTGTGTGAAAATGTATGAAAATTTTAAAGCAGTTATCGGATAATGAACTGAATTACTAGTTACTCGGTAATAATCAAAATAAGCTTCACCTAAAGTTTGATAATTTACTGGGTACTAGTAAAGAAATATTAGTAAAAAGTATAACGTACTGAGTAAAAAGTATAACGTACTGAGTAAGACTAAAAATCTATCATACTGAACTGAGCAAACTAGATCATATTTCTGAGCAACAAATAAGTTCCATAATGAACTAAGCAAACTACAAAGTACAATAACAATTTGGTACTAAAGTGGAGAAATCCGAAGATAAGAAATTCAAAAAAACACAAAAATGAAATCATGATAACAAGATGGCACAAACGGCAGACAATCATAAAGTGCAAGAGTTCAACTGATAACAGGGAAGAAGGGCATGTTATAACTCTAGGCAACTGTAGAACTTCCCAACACCATATTATGACAAACTCATGCGAAACATGACGTAATATACTCAATTAATTGTGTATACTTATATTAGCCGTTCTGCATCGGTTAGGATTTGTGCTAATTTTTGAAATTGAGCATGTAAAAAAACTCTCCAGGGGGTGAGTCGAACACCCGATCTCAAGATTACTCTGAGTAACTCATTACAGTCTCGCGCCTTAGCCAGCTTGGCCACCTAGAGCTAACTTATGGAAGATTTTTATGTAAAATGTTCATCAATTGTGTGGTTGGTGTTCAGCAACGAACTTCACGAGCGAATGGAGTGAAGTGAGTGAGTGATTGAGTGACTGAGTGACTGAGTGAATAAAGTGAGTGACTGAGTGAATAAAGTGAGTGACTGAGTGAATGAAGTGAGTGATTGAGTGAATGAAGTGAGTGACTGAGTGAGTCAGTAGATAATTTTCCTCCTGTATAGTAATACAACTATGTAAAAAAATGAAAAGTTTTAGACTAAAAAAGTCTCCAGGGGGTGAGTCGAACACCCGATCTCAAGATAACTCTGAGTAACTCATTACAGTCTCGCGCCTTAGCCAGCTTGGCCACCTAGAGGACTTCATGTTTGTTGGAAACGTGATAAGAATTATATTACCAGGGAACAAATTCACGTGCGAACGAACGAGCAAAGCTGAGCTCTATGGGGGGACGACGATGAAATGCTGACCGCCATATGCAACATGAGAGTGACGCCTCTAGCATATGACCGGGAGAACGCGGATCGGGTTCAGAATAGGAGGAGGAAGGCATTGTTTGTAGAGGGGGTTTTAATTTGAAATTACCATGAACTACCTGTGTTCGTGGAAGTAGAGAATTTTCCTCCTGTATAGTAATACATCTATGTAAAAAAAAAAAAAAAGCTAGTGAAGTGACTGACTGACTGACTGACTGACTGACAAATTTATATGACTCTGGCAGTACAGGAAAGTGTATTCAAGAACTTCAAATGGTGCTCGTTGTATAATAACCGTGAGGAATGTACAAGTGATGGTCACCGGTTAGTTACACCTTAGTTAGTTTGCCCACCTAGAGTGGATATATGACAGAATAATTTTCAGTATTAATAATTTGCAATAGTTTTTAAAGAATTTGAGGAATAGCAATTATTTGAGACAGCTTACTACAGTCTCTCAAACATTCTGAGATTTTTAACATTAATTCCACAATATAAATAGGTATGGCTCGAGCTCTAGCAAAAATAGAGGCTATACCACAAGCTCAATTATAATTAAAGCAAATTCCTAGTAAGTTTCGAGGAGTACGGACTCTTTTAGGTTTGTACAGGAAGTACCGACAGCTTATTAAGCATTTTACCACACATCTTCTACTTTTAGTTGGCAGTTTAATATAAAGTTTCAAACAGCTTCTATTTTGTTTGGACAAAAATGTGAAGCAAAAAAAGTCTCCAGGGGGTGAGTCGAACACCCGATCTCAAGATTACTCTGAGTAACTCATTACAGTCTCGCGCCTTAGCCAGCTTGGCCACCTAGAGGCTTCTTGTTTGCAACAAATATAAAAGTTACTATATCAAATATAGATATACAATCTCCTATATTGAGGTATTTTGCAACCATGAACAAGCGCATTATGGTTACAATACCGGTGGCCAAATTCTATATAACTGAACGATGATTGAGTCAACATAAAATTTAAACAGAGATCTGAATTAATGAGTGAACATACAAAATATACAGATATCTGAACGAATGACAAACATACAATATATACAGAGATCTGACCGAATGAGCGAACTGGACAAACGAGTGAGAGAACATGCAACATGCACAGATAATGAGCAATACGTTAGATATAGCCATTGGCTGTTGTATATGTGGTTTTTCTAGTACAACTCAGACCGTTAACTCACTAGTGATCGTTACCCGACTTCGTGATCAGCGCATAAAGCCCACCATGAGATCAGCTGGAATGTATTATAAGCACTTTTGAGAGTTCAAAATATATACATAGGAAGTATTCACTCAACATCCCGTGATTTTCAAAACCCTAAACACTCTTTTGGTTACATCTGTTACCCCAGGTATAGATATATCTAAAGTCAATTGGGAAGATACCAGGATATTTTGAGTAGATAGTAGGTTCAGCTTATATCATTTTCTAAGTTCACCCTCTTTTATACTAAGTTCGTTAAGATTCCAGAATCCCTCAGTTTTTAAACACTACCTTTCACTTTGTGACATATGCTGAGACAAAGCAAAAAAATTCTCCAGGGGGTGAGTCGAACACCCGATCTCAAGATTACTCTGAGTTTCTCATTACAGTCTCGCGCCTTAGCCAGCTTGGCCACCTAGAGGACTTCTTGTTAACGAAAAAACACTAAAATGATAATATAAATAGTTGTAAAGAGTAAAGGAGCCTTTTTGGATTTCTCTACACACAATATTTATATCTAGGAGTTTTATAGAACATAAGCTGTTACTATTTATCAGTCTATTCTTTCTCTCCTTTCCTGCACTCCTTTTTAACTCTTCTATACAATTGTGCTTTTTGCAGCTACCCTTCGTATTCATTCTTCTGCTTTAGCGGGGTAACAGTATGGATCTCTTCGTTGAGAAAATTCTCTGTCATTCAAGCTTAATCCGGAACCAATTTGTCGTAATTATCTCTCTTGGATTTAAATCTAAATAATTAGACATCATTTACACTAGTGGTATTTGAACATTAAAGTAAATGATGTTTATTCACAGTGCACAGCTTTATGTACTCACCTGTATAAAGTCGAGTTTATTTTGGAATTCTTGTATCTCCATAAATGAATACATTTGATGAAATATTTAATATTTAATTGTGTACATCTATAACATTCAGCTAGTATCCCATTAAATATCCCTACGTAGGTACTATCATACCTATATTTATCATTATAGCTAACTGTTCAAGTAAGACTCTATTGCTATTTTGATTCATTCCTTAGTAACTATTTCTTAATACGACCCAAGTACCCAGTTAAATTTGGCTGCAAATTTTACAAGTTTACATGTAAACTCTCTCTATAACTTGCTTTTCCGGGTACTATTTCTTGGTAATATTTGTTTATCATGTGGTACTTTCTGTTACTACCTTTCCCTTGATACTAGTTCCCTACATCCTCGCTCTCATTATTTCACACCCATGGTATATTCATAAATTTTGGAAAATTTTTGACCCAAATTTACCCAACAATATCAGCAAGTCAATTTTCTTTACTATAACAGCAAAGAACCCAGTTCTCTTCTCTTTTCAACTCTGGGACTATCAGAATCCTCTAGTTGTTTCAAATACTAACTTATAGTTATTATGTGAGTGTGTTAAACTAGCTGGCTTATTGATTAGTATTGTTAACAAACTTTTCACCAGGTACTTATAGTACTTTCATTAGCTTCTGGATCACCAATAAAATAAGAAAATTGCCAATAACCTATAGGCCGAGTTAAATACTTTTCAAGAAAAGATCATTGAAAATGTAATCCCTGACAGAAAAATGAACATTGTGTTTTACAGAAGTATTATAAAGGGTAATACAGAATATATAGATTAGTTAGCCCATTTCTTCCGAACTTCATCTGTACGAGCAATTTGAGTGAGTGAGAGACCAACTGTCTGAATGACTACTGAACAAATGTGGAGTGAGACTCACTCACTCACTCACTATATACAAATTTTCTCACTATATATATATTCACTCACTAGATAAAGTCACTCACTCACTCACATTATTCGCTTCGCTCGTGAAAAACCTACTCAGATCTTGTCTTACATATTTTGCTTTTTGGATAAGATCCCCACTCAGTAGCCATTCAATAAGTGGCTGGTTCTGTTTAATTAGAAATAAGTAAATGATGTTTAATGGAAGATAGTAGAATTTAGAGATATTAGAGATAAAAGAGATATTAGAGATATTAGAGATATTAAAGACATCAAAGGTATTAAACATATTAGAGATAGAACTAAAGTTATAGCAAAGTTGTAGATGCAAAAGTTGCTTTCTAAAGGTACTAGAGTCAAACACAATAAGCATATATGGAATACTCATAGTACAGTTTGAGTAGACAAAGCATGGATAGGAGTATAGTTCGCAACAAAAGTCTTAAATAGAACCAGGTATTCCAAACTGAAACTCTATGTTCATATAGATTAAGAACCATCGAGAGTTGAGCCCTAACTAATGTTGCTCTAGCGCGATTGTTGTGGGTCATAAAGTTTTGTGGTTGTGTAGTTCATAGAGAGTCACATGATCCAAAGAGATATTAGTTCAACAAAGTTTCAGTGGCCACTAGAGTCAACAGGGTGTTGTATAATTCCTTAGGGTGCACTTAACTGAAGCGCTAAACTGCAAAAGACTGAACTGTACTAAACTGGAAAGAACTAAACTGTAAACTCCCTTCATTACTAATCTGTAAATTAGACCACCACCTGAACTGTAATTCAAGCCCTACAACCTGCACTTACTCTATACTAGACGAGTACCGAACTGTAGCTCTAATATAAACTTTACACAAGTTTACAAACTTAGACGATAACCTAAATACAGAAAGTAAACGAGTTTTCAGAGTGTGATTGTGATATTATAGTATTCAGAGTGTAGCTCTGATATTATGAATATTATGAATAATCAAGCTTTATTACACTTTCTTTTCTGCTGTGAAGATGCTACTAATTTAGACGAGTAGTTTGTGTTTAGGCGACAGGTTTCTGATTAGGCAGGTAGTTTGTGATTGGGTAGTTTGTGATTAGGGTAGTTTGTGATTAGGGTAGTTTGTGATTGGGTAGTTTCCGATTAGGCGAGTACTTACTAATTAGGCAAGTATTTTTTGATTAGGCAAGTAGTTTCTGATTAGGCGAATAGTTTCTGATTAGACGAGTAGTTTCCGATTAGACGAGTATTGCAATGTAATATCCGAATAGTGATATACTCACGTGTATCTGGCTATACTGGTTCAGTTCGTGAGATGAAATTTCCATCATATGAGCATATTTGAATATAACCTAGAATTAAGAGTGGTCACTCACGAGTGAAGAAAGTGAGTAGTGATGTAGTAATTTTCATTCACTCATTTCACTCACCAATTCACCAACTGAACTCACTCATTCACTCACCAACTAAACTTACTAATTCACCAACTAAACTCACTAACTCACTCACTCACTCACTCACTCACTCACTCACTCACTCACTCACTTAACTCGCTTCGCTCGTTAAATTCGCTGAGTTCGCTCGTTAAGTTCGCTCGCTTGTCCGAAACTTCCGTATTTACACTTTCTTCCGCCTGACCCGGGCCCGCCTCGGATCCGAGGCGGACGATGAGATGAAATAACGAGGAAACACGGACCATTACGAGAGGATCTCGGACCGTTGACAGCTGTCACGGATATTCAACGGGTATACTCTCCCAGCTCGGGTAATGAAATTTGGCATATCCCGATTACCTAAGCACCGGACCTTGATTATGTAAGGATATGCAACATTACCGAATCACGAGGTTTCATTACGTAACAGTGCATGTTATGTAAAGATTGGACGATATTACATAAGAATTGGAATAAATTATGTAAGGATTGGATGATATTATGTAATAATTGAACAAGATTATGTAAGGATTGGAATATATTATATAATAATTGAATCAAATTATGTAAGAATAGAGAGCAACTTACGTAATCATTAGTAAGAGAATAATAGGAGGTAGAGTAGATAGTAGTTCGTTAGTACTCAGTCACTCATCACTCATCACTCATCACTCACTACTCACCACTCACCACTCACCACTCACCACTCACCACTCACCACTCACCACTCACCACTCATCACTCATCACTCACTTCACTCGCTTTGCTCGTGAAGTGAGGATTCGTGAAATTAATTCCTACTTTTTTATGAACAAAACAGTTCTTCTTTCTATCGCCCTCGCATATTACATACTCGCACCATCATTCCAAAAACCAATGTTCTCCAAAAGACCCGATAAACACACCACGGGACTCATCAACCTCCGAAACGACTGCTTCGCAAACTCCTCGGTACAGGCATACTCCGCCCTCCCCGGACTCACCGAGTACCTCAACCAGTTTTATGCCAGCTATGTCGGATTGGTGGAGTTTATTAAGGAATATGATATCTCCGTGCCGAAACTCGTACAGGCCCATCTCAAAAACTGTGATACCTCGGACAAGTTCCGGAACTCTCACGGTAAACTCGACATTCCGCTCCATGTCGCTTTGGCCCATATTGTACAGAAATTACAGCAAACCCAAATGACGTCACACACAATTTCAGTGTGGACATTTCTTCACACATTGGAGGGAATATTCAACGCCAAAATCTCGCGCTCCCAGCACGATGCCCAGGAACTCACGCAGCTCATCAACGAGACTCTCGAACACGAAAACCTCAAGCTTCGTGCCTATCATGGCATCTTGATGAAATGTCTCCACGACATTGTCGCACACGCTTCTGTGCAGGACTACAAAAAGCTTGAGCGGGTTATTGTTCCTGAGTTTCCATTCAGTGGGTTGAGTTTGACTCAGATGAAGTGTTTGGCGTGTGGGGGAGTTAGCAAGCCTCATTTGAGTCCTTTTGTTATGTTGACCTTGCATACTCCGGAGACTGCACAGACTGAATTGGAGAGTATGTTGGGGGAGAATCAGCAGGAGCAGATTGAGGGGTATCAATGTTTGCGTTGTCGGGTTAGGGCTATAGTGGGGGATGGAAGCTCTGGAAAGAATGAGAGAGAAATTGGAAACCAACCTGAAAAATCTGAAAAAACTAACCAACCAAACCAACCTTCATCTCTCAAAATCACTGACAGTCAAAACACTATCAAAGCAGATGAAAACCAACCTGATAACTCCCTCCATCAGTCCGTCTTCCCTGAACCTAAAGACAATTCCCTTCTTCAGTCCGTCTTTGATCTTTCAAAAACTTCCTTCTGCATTAATGAAGATCTCCCTGAAGAAGTCGAAAACTTTATCAAAAACTACAAATCTAATGGTGTGAATGTTTCGGCAATCACCTCCACAGTTTTCCGCAAAACCCAAATCCTTAAACCCCCCAAGATCTTTGGTCTTCATCTCTCTCGCTCGTCCTTTGTGGGTGGAAACGTCTCCAGAAACCAGTGCAGAGTGAAATTCAAGGACCAGTTAACCTTGTCCATTGGAAAAGAGTACCATGAAGAGCTCCAACGGTACAATGCACTGAATGTGCCAAAAACCACCGAAACTTCAAAGGTCCTTACCACCGATGTCGATGACATGATTGATGAAGATGTTCAAAGAGAGGATATTGATGAAAAGGGCGAGGAGGAAGATGATACGGAAACCGAAACGGAAACGGAGACCGAGTCTGTGACTGAGGAAAGTGATACCGAAAGCGATACCGAGAGTGAATCCGAGGAAACTGCAACCATCATGACTGCTGGAACCGAAGGTACCGGAGGTACCGAGGGCACCGAGACCCCCAAAACAGCCCTCTCGCTCAACAACACACCAATCACAGTGGACCAGAGCTCGCATCTCAAGGAACATTTCCGTAGGTTCAAGTTCAACGAGAACGATGTATACAAGTATCGTCTCAAAGCCATGATTCGTCACCAGGGATCGCACTCCCAGGGCCATTACGAGTGTTATAAGCACAAGCCTTTGTTTGTGAAGGATGCCGAGGGCAATATTTTCAAGTTGGCACCGGAAATTGTTGATATCCCCGGAGATGGTCGTTTTGACTCGACCGGCGACTCAACTGCAAAGTCCAAGGCTTCCGATCCGGAGGACAGTGGTCTTCGCCACAGGATCTCCTCCATGATGGGGCGCAGACCTTCTGTACAGCAGGCTCATGCTGATAACATTCTGGAGTTTATCAATCTGGGTTTGCAGACTCCGGCTGAGATTTTAGTTGGGGGTTTGGAGAAACAGCCTGATTATTTCTCGGCATATCTTAAGGAGCAACCGAAAGAGCCAGAGAAGAAGGTGAAGATGAAGAAGATTCAGAGTTTGATCAAGGCTCCGTTCTGGAGGATTAGTGATGCTACGGTTTCGGAGGTTTCGAAGGATCTGGTTTTGTTGGAGCAGACGAGTGTTTATATGTTGTATTATGAGAGGGTTGATAGGAGGCAGATAAGGAAATAAACACAAACACACGAACTACCCACGAACTTGCACACGAACTGACGAAGTCAGTGAGTGGGTTAGTGAATGGGTTAGTGAGTGTTTATGGTGATTTCAGCCACACTCACGTCAGTTCGTGTGGTTTATTGTGGTTTTTTGAGTATACATTCGCGATGAGTGAACGTGTGTTGTTTATTGCAACTCACTCACTGACTTCGTCAGTTCACGGGTGAGTGGTTTACTGTGGTTTTGAATAAATTCAAACTAACCGTCAGAGTTGAGTCTTTTTTGAATTAAATAACTGTCAGTCAAGTTGAGCCTTTTCGAATAATTACAAACTTAGTCAGTGAGTGTAGTTTGGTGATTTCGAATAAATACATACTAATTTAGTGAGTAGTTATGGTGTTTTTCGGACTAAATACAAACCAAGTTAGTGAGTGGTTTATGATGTTTTTCGAACTAAATACAAACCAAATCAGTGAGTGTAGTTTTGGTGATTTCGAATAGATAAAGACTAGTTCAGTGAGTAGTTGTGGTGATTTTTAAATATCAGTTAGTTGGTTATGGTAACTTCAAAAACTATTAATATTAGGTAAATGCCAATAGAATATAATATGAAAAAGGATCGTAGGTACTTTTACTGCAAAACCTACCGTGAACCCTGACTACTGACAACTTATGTGATAAGCACGAACTCACTCGCTCTGCTCGTGAGTGAGTGAACACTAGTGTATATATTTTACTTGGTCACGTTCGATACAAAACGGGACATGTAAGGCATGGCACTGCTAGGCCCAAGGATTCCGTTTCACGCTAAATTAGAGTATTGATTAGTACTACCATTTGTAGTATCGATAGTACTCCACTTTGTCATGGCATAATTTTCGCACTGCTTAATCTGAATTTGGGTGCAAATTTCGAAAAGTGTTGAACCATCTAGGTCGGACTAGTTGATAGACTGTCTTATTGAGAGAACGATGTTAACAACTTGAAACATTATGCTTTCTTAGTGGCACGTCGTCCCTCTTATATCAACAATGACTGACTACTGCCTAAATGAATAATAAATTTTTCCGTCTACATAATAACAAGGCCAAACATCACTTTATTGTTTGAAGATAGAATCAAAGATAACAAATTGGAAGTCTACAAATTCACGAGCGAAGCAAGTGAGTGAGTAAATAAATGATTGAGTCAATAAATGAGTGAGTAAATAAATGATTGAGTATAGTTGAGAATAAATGAGTAAATAATATGAGTGAGTATATAGATGAGAATAAATGAGTGAGTGAATAGATCTAAGTCTTTCCAAAGTAATCACAGTTTGCTCAAAATGCTCTTATTCACAAAGCACACTAACTGACAAAGCACACTAACTGACGAATTTACTGAATGTATATGGTGAGTTTGAAATAAATAATTCAGTTAGCCTATTTCAAGTAAATACAAATAAAAATGTTGAGTACAATCAGTGAGAGTAGTTTTGGTGACTTCGAAGAAACACAAACTGAACAAGTCAGTTGAGCCTTTTTTACAAATAAAGTCTGACAGTCAGATTTAATTTTTTCATGAACTTACGAAGGCTTTTCGCAAAGTGACTTGTTTGAGTGCTTATTTCAAATCAACAACTCAGTCATGCTTGGTCAAGTGTTTCAATTTTGGTCAAAGTGAGCTTCGCTCGTGAAGTGAGTGAGTGTCTTGAATATAGTTAAATATACCATTTACTTTGATATCCATGCTTCATATTCATACTTATTCCTCCAACATCAATAATTCATATTCATACTTGTTTCTCCAACATCCACACCTCTTCATAATTATTTCTCCAACATCCACACTTCATCATACTTATTTCTCCAACATCCACACTTCATCATACTTCACTTCTTTAATATCTTCCTTCTTCAAAATAAACTTTAACATCGCTTTAATCACGAGTCTCTAATGTAAAAGCTTACCGCTCAAGGAAGAAGAATAGTCCCCAGTTAGTAGCGCTTCAAGACATATATTAAAATACCAGTTAAGTGTTATGGGAGAATCCCATGGCTTTAATAAAAGCCCCAATACATTCAAACACATCAGTTCTGTAATATGACTGAAATATTCAAAAGGCAAATTAGTTAACCATTTGAGCTGATTAAAAAACTCGCCAACCATAATAGTCCTAATATCGCTACTTATGAAATACCCCTTAATGTTAAACAGCATCTCCTCAGTGCTTTGTAGCACTCCAAGAAACCAGCGATTCTTTACTGGAAAGAATATCGTCATCATGACTGAAACGTTCTTTGCCATACTGTGACTAAGATTCCTGTAACGAAACAAAAAAGTGACATTCGATCAGTGGGTTCACACCAAATCTTCCATTCCCCTCCTTCCCATAATAACCACAGTATAACTCCTCTTCGAAGATATCATTTTATACCAATTTATCAAATTCGCTATCACAAGTTGTCTTGTTCTGATTTTGGTGTATTTTTGCAGCCATTTTGAGCTTACGTAAGAGTTGCAAGATGTTCCACTTTTTGGCATTAGAGAACTCCGAGCAAGCTTCAGGAGCGAAGCGAGTGAAGAGAGAGAGAGAGAGAGAGAGAGAGAGAGAGAGAGAGAGAGAGAGAGAGAGAGTGTGTGTGTGTGAGTGAGTGAGTGAGTGAGCGAGCTGACATGACAGAAGAAATCAAATGAACTCACTTGTAGAGATTCAAAGTGAGTGAAAAAGTGAATGAAATGAGTGAGTACTCCCATATTCGATTAAGAACCGGATTGTAGGAAAAATAACTAGCGTAAACTATCAGATTATGTCTGAAGGTGATCTTTTTGCTCACTTGTTTAGTGTTGTTTTGGTGTCTCATAGAAATTTAAAATTGCAGAGGTATTGGTAGAAAAGTGAATCAAACCCAATTGCACAAAGAAGCAGAAAATTTAATCTATATTGTTTTTTGACAATTTTACCTCGTATACTATCATTTTAAATCATGCGTGAATTGGTGCCTTAATGCTCATATATCTTGTATTTTCTTGAGCTTTTATTCTTTTCTTCAAGTTTTTCCTTTAACTCGAATTCTTTTCTCCACGCTCACTCTATGTATTTTTTACTCGCGTCTTCTTTTCTCCACTCACCTTATGATTTTCTTCAAACGCTCATCTCTGTACCATCTCTATATATAATGTAAGTTCACTTGTCCAGTTATCTCTATATACAATGTAGGTTCACTCACTATCTCACTTCACTCGCTTCGCTCGTTCGGTTACCTCTATATAAAAAGTAAGTTCACTCGTGAAGTTCCAGCAGTTATATGTTACCTCCAGGAATAGGCCGCAAAATTTAACAGCTCAAGAAAAAAAGATAAGAGCGGATATAACAAATACACCAAATTTCGTCTGTTTCCTCTATAATTAGACATCGTGACTCAAAGGTTATATTGCCAGGATAGTTTTCCAAGGGATCTTGAGAGCGTTTTACACACTTGATTTTTTTTAATTAGCCAAATCAGTCCATTTGAACTTTTGAAAGAGTTTGGTTAGTGGTCTTTGAAAGACTACTCAATGAATTATATCAAATTGCTTCACAATTACCGAACACTAGTTTGTAAAGTTATCGAGATGGCTACATGTAAAGAAGTAGTCAGCAAGTCAGCAAAACAAATGAATCAGAATGGTTTACTGAAGTAATATACACTA
The DNA here is from genome assembly GCA_030674215.1 of Kodamaea nitidulidarum. Taxonomy (NCBI): domain Eukaryota; kingdom Fungi; phylum Ascomycota; class Pichiomycetes; order Serinales; family Debaryomycetaceae; genus Kodamaea; species Kodamaea nitidulidarum. Next base: position 32,330 of record JAJLWI010000093.1, on the reverse strand, counting down.
TATTTTTTTTCGACTTTTGGCTGCAAAATTGAATACAGTATTTTTCCGAAAGGTTCAAACTATACCAGCGTAATGGTTGAGGATTTAGACAAAGCATAGTCTTAATGGTTATTTTGGCTATTTGAAATCTAGGAATGGCACATACTTCTGGAGCCACATGTGGAGCTTATGAAGAGCATTATCACTGTCAACTTGTCATCAAAAAGTTCAAAAAAAAGGTCCGGATTCATAGTTATAACACACAAGGGAAGAAGTGGGTAATTATCTTTGTATAAAAAATTATTCAGGTTTTTACTTCTAAAAATCACTCACTTACTCACTTACTCACTTACTCACTCACTCACTTACTCACTTCGCTCCTGAAGTGAGTGAGTGAACTAACATGGAACAAATTTAACAGAACGAAGGAACGAACTTCATGAGCGAAGTGAGTAAGTGAGTGATTGAGTGAATACACATAATATATTAAAAGATCTAATATTATCGTAGCATATATAGTACTGTCAGTGTATATGTGTAATACACTGCTATATATGAAGATAAAACTGAGTCGGGATTTTAAAATAAAACCATAATTCTGTATATGGCTGCAAATTTCAAAAAAACTACAAAAATCATGCACATCAAAGAATATTAATAAATATGGTTGAGAGTCATTCACTAACAGTAATCTCGCATAATTTTGTTCACTCCCTCACTCAATTCGCTCGCTTTGCTCTTTCAGCTCGTTCAGTCGTAACCTATACAGCTGAAAGACTTTAAAGAAACAAAATGCGATAAAAGTTAGCTATTCCCGTTCGCCGACCAAGAAAAACACGTATTGAACAGTCCCTCTGAAGGTAAAGTCTTTGGATGATTTAGAAAGGCTATGAAAGGTACTAGGTAGTAATAGTGCATGACTACGAATAAACTCTCAGCGACAACAATACAAGCTCTTCTACCTACCTTGATTCTGTCTACAAAATAAGTCAACTGATGCGTGTGTTGTAACTTCACGAGCAAGCGAGAGAAGTGAGTTAGTGAGTGAACCTACATTGTATATAGAGATAACTGGACAAGTGAACATACATTTTATTGAGATATAACTGAATGAGTGAGTGAACCTACTTTTCATGGAGATACAACTAAATGGGTGAGTGAACCTACTTTTTATGGAGATACCACTGAATGAGTGAGTGAATTTACATTTCCACCACAAAATAGCACCTTATTGCTTTTACTCCATACAAAAGTTGAATCGGGAAAAGGCCATGAAAATTTTGGAATTCAAAAATATGGATTTGCAGCAATCACAGAATAAGTTGGAATATTGATTTGAGCACTTTTTTACATGATCATTATGATACTATGCACATATGTATCTCTACACTCAGTAAATATACTATCTTATTAAATCTACTACAAACCCGTACAATGAAATAAACCCAGATTCTCACAAAAACCGTCCGTCAGTTTATCTTCTATAGTTAGATTTTTCACTACTCGCTAGCGAACGAACGGTCTTCATATTTTACACATTCTCTTGTATTCTCCGTAGATTTTCACATTTTCTCATTTAATCCTTCCATTCATATTTTATAAATTCCTTATTTATTCTGTTGGAATACGAAGGTCCCGGTGAGCAGAAGTGATGACCCAGGCTCACGTGACTGCTGAGTCACGGGCACACTCACGTGGGTAAGCACGTGTAATATACGCGTGACCACTTGGGTAAGGCATACTGTTCCCCGATTAGGGTAGGGACACGACTATGGTTATATGCAGGCACGTAAGTGGCTGCAAGGTGCTAGGACGCCTGGAGTTAATTCCAGACACAAAGCACGGTCGCATAGTGAAAGTGGGTCGACTATGGAGTGGGTTGCGGATACGACAGCGCACGTGGCCACGTGCGCCGTATTCAGGTGTT
>JAJLWI010000093.1:0-30324 GCA_030674215.1 Kodamaea nitidulidarum | reverse complement strand
CTCACTTCAATGACTTACATCAGTTAATGTATTACTCACTCACTCACTTCACTCGCTTTGCTCGTGAAGTTCGTTACTCCCATATTTTGGTCAAATATTCCAAGATATTCATATTCCTTCATATTTATTTTTCCTTCATATTCATCCATATTCATACATACTAATGTTCCTTCATATTCCTTTATATTCATTAACACACTCCATAGCCATCCATATTCTTCATACTTATTAATACTCATCCATATTCATCCATATTAATGTTCCTTCATATCCATCCATATCCCTCATATTCCTTATCCATTCCCCATTTTTCAATTTCATTTTTCCATCTTTTCCATCATCAAAATGTTCTCACGAAACAAAGAACCCAATAACCTGCTCAAAGTACCCCTGCGATCTTCGGCATCACAAAACACCCGAAATCCAACAGCCTCCCTGAACGATAAACCCGAAACTAAAACACTGATGTTGGCTCCATCGCAATCAGCCGCTTCCCGCCAGTCCTTGGCACCTTTTCCTGCTCCAAACTCCGCACAACGTGCCCAGAGTGGCCTGCGCAATAAGGTACAGCTCAAACCCGGACATTCGCCTTTAGACTGGGCAAGCTTGACCCGGAACACTCCGCCGCACATCCTCCGCGGAGTCGAACAGAATACCCCACCACCCCACTTTGTCCGGGTAAGTCGAGATGAGTTACGTAAGCACAAATCTGCTGAAGACTGCTGGACTTGTATTAATGGCAAGGTATTCAACATCACTCCGTATGTGGACTTTCACCCTGGAGGTGTAGAAGAGATTATGAAGTGTGCAGGAAGAGATGGGACTGCTTTGTTTAACAAGTATCATTCGTGGGTGAATGCTGATCGGATGTTGGAGAAGTGTATGGTTGGGATAATTGAACTGACGAGGTAACTGAACGAACAACTTCACGAGCGAAGCGAGTGAAGTGAGTGAGTGAACTGAGTATATAAGAGTAATTACTGAACGAATGAGCGAATTTCACGAGCAAACTGAACGAGCGAAGCGAGTGAAGTGAGTGAGTGAGTGAACTTTCATTATTTTGGAGTGAGTGAGTGAGTGAACTTTCATTATTTTGGAGTGTGAGTGAGTGAACTTTCGTTATTTTGGAGATATAGTGGGGAGTGAACTTACATTATTTTGAAAATATTGAATGAGTGAGTGATTGAACTCGCGGTATTCGTTGTAATATCACTACACCATAAGTGTTCGTTGTAATATCACTACCATAAGTATTCGTTGACTCACTGCACCATTGGTGTAGAAAAATGGCTGCAAAAAAAGAAATCCCATGAAAATAGAAATTAAGGAAAAATGATTCACGAGTGAAGTTCGTTCGTTCGTTCGTTCGTTCGTTTAGTCATCTCTATAATAATGTATGTTCACTCATTCGTTCAGTCATCTCTATAATGTATGTTCACTCATTCGTTTAGTCATCTCTATAATGTATGTTCAGTCATTCGTTTAGTCATCTCTGTAATATTGTATGTTCACTCACTCACTCGCTTCGCTCGCTCATTCGTTCAGCGCACTAACCGACAGGTTAATCTAATCCAGCTCGATTGGCACAATTTATCTTAACTCGCTTCGCTCGTGAAGTGAGTGAGTGAGTGAATAACATGGAATATGAGATAAGTGAGCGAACGAACGAGCGATAAATGGATTTTTAACAATTTTATAGGCGGATTTGCAACAATTTCTATAGACGAATTTTTTAACAATTTCTATAGATGAATTTTTAACAATTTCTATAAATGCCTCCTGAAACTCGTGTAAACGGATTATGCGACTGTTAACTTGTGTAAACGGATTATGTAACTAAATGAACTTCTATAAACGGATTAACCAAGATTATTCCCATAAAAGGATTGTTGGAAAGAAGAATTCCTGTAATGGATTATGGAACTGAGTTAACTTCTATATATGGATATGTAACAGACACCATTCCCGTAAAAGGGTTTTTTAACAGACATTATTGTAGTAAAAGTTGAACAGACAAAATTTCCTTAAAGGGCTTTAAATACGAACTTCATGAGCGAACGAACGTGAATTTCACTATTTTTTCAGATTTCTTGTCTTTAGTGTAAGTTCACTCACTCGTTCAGATTTCTCGTCTTTAGTGTAAGTCACTCATTCGTTCATGAATTTCGCTCGAAATTGGAGGTTTCAACAGTTACGACGCTTTGTGAAAAATCGATCTGGTTTACACGTTAGCGATTTAAACTCAAAAGGGCAAGTAGTATCCTCATACTGGAATAGTTTATACCGATTGGGGAATAATACCGTATATGGTGAGATCAAAAAAGGAAGTCACTATTGATACTAGTGGGTCCAATAAGATGTGAATATATTCTATAAGGTTTTCCAGGATGAGAAATGTTTTGATCTGGTGTTTTTATAGTGTATAACTCAAACTGGTATTTTTATGGTTTCCAGACGAGGGTAAGAAACATTACTCAAGATGCAAAAAACAACTTTACCACTCGCTTGCACACAGACTTACAGAACGAGTGAGGTGAATGAGTGAGCGTTTATTATGACAAGAGGTGAATCCTAGTATAAAGGCAAACTACTCAATATTTCACTAATTTATTCACTAATTTATTCACTAATTTATTCACTAATTCACTAATTCACTAATTCACTAATTCACTAATTCACTAATTCACTAATTCACTAATTCACTAATTCACTAGTTCGCTAATTTATTCACTAATCACTAATTCACTAATTTATTCACTAATTTATTCACTAATTCACTCATTAATTCACTAAAATACGCACTAATTCACTCACTAACTCACCAACTTACCCACTAATTTGCTCACTAATTCGCTCACTAATTCACTAATTTACCCACTAATTTAGCCACTAGTTTACTCACTAATTTACTCACTCACTCACTCACTCATGAAGTTCGTTCGCGAGAAGTGTTTTGGGATACAACGTCAAAGGATATCAACACGCAAACATAAGGTTCAGGTTATCGAGAATGGTCATACCTTGGGGTTACAACCATAACCACCACTTTACTATGTTGATCTGTGGTAAGGTAGTGCTTAATGAATCCTTGCTAAATTCACCAAATATCATGTAAATATGTTGCACTTTTTTTGCAGCTATTTGCAGCCATAATTTTCAACTAGTCCACAAGAATATATTCATCTATTGTATATCTGTGTCGTCATCTTTTCAGTCATCCCCTTAGGAAGTGAACGTAAGTTTGAAACTGCTTGAGGAAAGTTACATTGCTTAGAAGAGGCTCGGGACATTGCCTGTGTAAAACAAGAGGTTTTGTATACTGTGCTGATATACTGGAAATATTGGGTGGTAGAAAGAAACACCACAGTAAGATCTAGTGAATTCAAAGGAACACCACACTATAATAAGATCTAGTGAGGAAACCCCACTATAATAAGATCTAGTGAATTCAAAGGAACACCACATTATAATAAGATCTAGTGAGGAAACCCCACTATAATAAGATCTAGTGAGGAAGCACCACACTATACTAAGAGCTAGTGAATTCAGAGGAAACATGCTTATCAGTAGACTCTCCTTTTAACAACAAAAAAAGTAAAAATGCGCAAACCCGGAATCGAACCGGGGGCCCAACGATGGCAACGTTGGATTTTACCACTAAACCATTTGCGCTCCTGTTGAACTTAAAGCTAAAAATGCAAACCCACCACTGCGGACCAGTTAGCATGCTTGAAATGAATGTACCCTCAGTTACAGTCTGTCGAGAAGCAGCCGAGATGAATAAGCATATTGAGTGTTTCTCATTGTTTGTTTTAACCCAAAGAAGAACTCCATGTTGGTGTTTATTTAATCTATTGTAAGATAATAGTAAGAATATTTAAGATGGAATTATTTGAAAATTAACATGGGACGAACGAACGAGCGAAGCGAGTGAGTGAGTGAGTGAACTAATATCTGAACGAAAGAACGAATTGAACGAGTGAATGAGTGAGAGAGTGAGTGAACTTCAAAAATTTGTGTATTTCTAGTTAGTGTTTAATTTTTAAATCACAGTTTAGTATATTCAGTTTAATCGGGTAGTATATTCAGTTTAATCAGTTGGTATATTCACACACACTTTTCTCAGTTTATTCAGCTTATTCATAGGTTATTCAGCTTATTCATACTTATTCGTAGGCTATTCAACTTATAACAATTCTTATCACAGTCTCCCACATTCTTTCTAAGTACCTTTCCTTTTCTGCTTCTTTCCTTCTCTGCTTCTTTCCTTCTCTGCTTCTTTCCTTCTCATTCAATATCCCATAATAATGTAAATTCACTCACTCAATATCTCCATAATAACGTAAGTTCGCTCGCTCATTCAAAAATTACTCTTTTTTACTATGTTCACTCACTCACTCATTTCACTCACTTCGCTCGTGAAATTCGCTCACTCGTTCAGTAATCACTCTTGTATACTCAGTTCACTTACTCAGTTCACTCGCTTCGCTCGTGAAGTTGTTCGTTCAGTTAACTCTGTACTCACTCACTTCACTCGCTTCGCTCGTGAAGTTCGTTCGTTTTTTTTTATTCTCTCCATGTCCTCCCCACATGATCGACAACTAGTCGACTACATCATCCAAACATGGAAGTCAGACCCCTCAACGGAAAAACTCAACGTGTCAAGCCTTACCAAACTCGTAAAGCTGCAGAAACCCGAGTGGATTGTGCAGGAATCCCGGGTTTATTCACTTTTGGACATGTTCGGGCTTCTTCCTGAAACAGAACAGAAACGCTTTACATTTGCAGACAAGATCCAGTCGGAGTTGGCACCGGAAGTGGTTCTCCCCAAAAATGTCACTATCAAAATCACCGAGGGTTCTGGAAAAGGTCTCTATGCACAGAACAAGATTGCTGCAGGAACCAAAATCTGGGATGAGCACGCCCTTTTCGCCGTGCCCTCACTAAACGAGCTCTCGCACATGCAAAATGGTGATGTTTGCACCCACTGCGGGAAAATCCTCACTGATATCCCTAAAAAACAGTTGGTAAAGTGCTCTCCTCGCTGTGGACATCGCTACTGTAGCCGGGCATGCCAAAAAGGTGAAAAATTCCATCGTTTGACCCATGGAGAGCCTTTGGCAGGAAATCGTTTCAATGCACATGCCTTTGAGAGCTTGAAGGAATATGCCATGGAAGAGAAGTGGAACGCTTTGTATGCAATTGCTGTGATCCAGGCAAATCTTCTTCTTGATAAATCGGATACTCGGGCAAAACAATTTCGGGCCATGGCGGGAATCGAACAGGGGGAAAGACAGGAAAAAAAGGTGGGACTTTTACAAGAACAACAGGATGTCGAGATGATGCGTGGGTTCGAGCTTTTCCGTGCTGTATTCCCGGAATATTCCGGTTATTTCCGTGATTTCTCATACATGATGGGAACATACAATCTCAACAATTTGGGTAGCCGTATGTACTTGGTTTATTCGCACTTGAATCATTGTTGTGAACCAAATGTGCAGCACACGACCGGTAATAGTCGTGTTGAGGTTGTTGCTTTGCGAGACATTGAAGAGGGAGAGGAGTTGTTTACGACGTATGTTGATCCTGAGATGGGGGTTGAGGATAGAAGGGAGAGTTTGCGGGTGAATTGGGGGTTTTTGTGTGGGTGTGGAAGGTGTGAGAGGGAGGTGAGCGAATGAACGAACGAGCATAGCGAGTGAGTGAGTGAGTGAACTTACTTCATATGGAGAGATACTGAACGACCGAACGAACGAACGAGCAAAGCGAGTGAGTGAGTGAGTGAGTGTGTGTGTGTGTTAAGTGAGTGTGTGTGTGTGTTAAGTGAGTGAGTGGAATTACTTCATATGGAGAGATACTGAACGAACGAACGAACGAGCGAAGTGAGTGAGTGAGTAAGTGAGTGAATGTGTTAAGTGAGTGAGTGAACTAACATGGAGTGAGTGAGTTCAATGAGTGAGTAAACTAACATGGAGTGAGTGTGTTAGGTGAGTGGGTAAACTAACATGGAGTGAGTGAACTAAAATGAAGATGTAAGTGATTGATTAGAGAAAAATGTAAAAGATGGTGATGAGGAGGATTAAAAATTGATGTAAAGGTGGGTCTTGGTGATAGAAAGATGTAAAGGTGGTGATTGGTGAGAAATGTAAGAAGTTGGGATTGGCGATAGAAAAACGACTCGGCAATAAGAATGAGAAATATGGTTTTAGGGTTTATTTTTTTTTTGATCATTTTTCGCAGCCAAAAATGGCTGCAAATTGTGTTGGAACGTGGGAATTTTGGTAGGCAGAATTCTTACATAATCCAGGCATAAGCTGATAAGGGTGGGTCTGGATATAAACACAGCGGATATGCTGTGGACCCGGAGTCGTCGGCTGTAAATAAGTACAAAGGTACTGGAACGTTACAAAGCACCTGGGAGGTATGATGTCACAGTATTGGGAAACCATATTGTGTCGAGGTTGGTGATGCAAGGCAGTGAGGTGGTAAGACACTTAGCCTGCTGGCACTGTGGGTGGCTGGAGGCCAGGAGATGAGGTGGAATTTCTGCTGTTAAGGGTGGGCAGAGTGAAGCAGAGCTGGAATTATATAAATGTTAGGTAGATGCCGAGTATTTACAAATCAAGAGAGATTTACCCTTTACATTTTACAGTAAAGAAACACAGGACCACCGACTTCCTTTGATACCTGATATTCAACTTGACGTAAACCTTGACCGCGCTGTCTATACTACCGATTAAGAGTTAAACAGAGCATTTGATTATTATAGCAATATTTTTGTCAAATATTCCAAGAAATTGTATGAAGTGAGTGAGAGAGTGAGCTTGCGTATGAGACAATTGAATTGGAATCTATGTAGGAACTGAGGAAGTGAACAACATTTATGAGTTTTTCGTTGAATGTATGGAAGTGACAGGTATCTGAAGGAACCTGAAGAATTAGAGATGATTCTGGTTGATGAATTAATTTGTGTTTATGGTTTTACTTTCACTTGATGGGTAATTTATGATACTACATTTTATTCATTCTTTAAACGGTCAATTTATTTGATTATTCAATCATGATCTATTAAATTTATTCATTCATTTACACTGTTCATTATGACCTCTTCATTAAGTTCATTCATTCAAACTGTTCATCATGATCTATTAATTCATATTCAAACATTTTAATCATTAATCCATTCAATATTCATTCAACTGGTCCATCTTCCTGGTTCACTCATCAGTTAATACATTGATATTCTGTCAACACACAATCACTAACATACTTTGTACTTATACATTATGATATTCTGTCAATACACACAATCACTAACATACTTTGTACTTGTGACATCCTTGTCATCAGCAATTTAAATATACCAGGCGCTATAGTTAGGTGGAGCAAAACCACAAGAAATTCTTCTAAACCGACTCACCAATGCTTATACAATACACATGCCGAGAGTCATTTCGGCCAATCAGTGATTCTTCAATTTAACCACATACTTATAATATTCGCCCAAATATCACACCATCTTTTTTTGTTCGCTAATACCTATTTTCTTGTAAAGTTCAAGTTGTATCCATCGTTAGTACTCAGTAATTCCTCAGCTATAATTATTGACAATTGATATTAATTTATTCAGTAATTCCGCTATATGTATACATGATTGATATCAACTTACTCAAAAATTCCGCTATATCCATTCACAATTGATATCAACTTACTAAATAATTCCGCTATATCCATTCACACTTGATATTAACTTACTCAATAATTCCTCACACATCCAAGATTGAAATCAACTTCCACCCTTTTTTTTTGCAGCCACTGGGTACTCTAATAGTTTTGAGGTTTTCGCTGCAGGGAAACGCAATTTTATACGAGGCCTGTGCATCAATATGTGAGGGCATTTAAGGGGTCTGTATTGATTTGAACCCCATTATGTGCTGACCGTAAGGGTCTCTAAGAGCGGAGATATAAACCCACCCTATATCCATAAACTGGATGGCACCTTACCTGCCTCCCCAGTCACCCCACCGGTCCACGCTTCAACAGAGACCCCACAAACCTTATATCCCCGTGGCCTACCCAATTCCAAGCTATACATTATAAATCGATCTATTTTGATACTCCAAAAGCATTTTCGATCTCCAACTGAAGACTCGAATAAAAAGATGAATTAGCAATACATTCACTCACTATAAATAAATTTACTCACTCATTCACTCACATTGTTTCCACAAGATAAAGTCATACTCAACTTGAAAGATGCCAATTTGACCATATGACATAAAAATATGAACTCTATTTTTTTGAGCTGTTTTGTCTGAAAGAAATGCACTTTTTAAAACTTTGAAGTTATTGGACATTACTTTGATTTGTTCTGCTCTGCAAGTTGAGAGTTCGGCAATAAAACTGAGGTTTTTCATCAATCTCTTCAGTAAGCACAATACCGGTCTATTGGCTTCTGTGAAGTGGTGTGGGATCATAATCGGCCACAAATGTCATTTCATGATTTGGCTGATACCAGGTTTGTACCCCATGGTTTGGCTAATACTAGCTTTCTAAGAATTGTATAGTAATTTCATAGTCTACCCAAACAAGCATATCAGTCATCTAGGCTGGACTTTTCTGGGCTTTAGACTTCATTGTTTGGTTAAAACTTTAGACTTTGTAAAACTTTGCAACCGTCAGAAGTTTCCACAAAAACAAATGAGGACGAAACTTACATAAGCATGAGTGATTATGTAATCAATATGTTGACTTTTTGGGAATCTTACATAAGCATCACCACTAATTCAGTAAATCAGTAATTTAGTAATTTACTACTCCACTAATTCACTCACTAACTCACTAATTCACTAACTGACTCACTAATTCACTGGCTCACTCACTAATTCACTAGCTCACTCACTAATTCACTAGCTCACTCACTAATTCACTAGCTCACTCACTAATTCACTAGCTCACTCACTAATTCACTAGCTCACTCACTTCACTCGCTTTGCTCGTGAAGTTTGTGGCGTAACTTTTTACAGGGGACGAATGTAAAGTGGGGCCACAATCGAGGGTGGCTTGATTATGGAGTGGGGTGAGAACAGCAGCAACATATTTTCATGTGCCTATTTATAGTCGTGGAGATTACTATATGTGAATCAAACAGATACTTTTGTACATCACGTATGACGAACATAAGGTATTTAATCATAAAGTGTGCCTTTACATCTAAGCTACTCATACTATGAATAGAGTCAACCAGAGCATTAGGCTATTGTAATACATATCCTGATGAGATTTCCTAATGGCTGCAAAAAAATATGAATACACAATCTCAGCATTAGTGCTTACATAATCATCATATTGAGCATTTTGGGTTAATTGGTGGGAATGAACAGATGTAGTAGTGTCTGAGTAGCACGAAATCATAGTATATCTAAGTGATAAATTACTAATAAAAAGTCGCGCCATGAGCTGCGAATGAGTCACTATTGTACAAAGGTCCCTGGAATCATATTCTGAGATCGAAATTCTCCAGTCAAACTTGACGAACTTGCAGAAGCCTTGGAACAAGTTCGTTAAGCAAATGCAGCAATCTCAGCTAGTGTTGAACCCTCCCAAGTATTATAATACTTTGGGATGTGTTTCGAAGAAATATTATCGGTGGGAATATATTCTTTTCAAATGTAGTAAGATGAATCTTGGTTCTGACCTGCAACAACTGCTAATTAACTCACCGTATATGTAGAAAAAAACGTACAAGACAGTAGTGTATCCAAAACAACATACGAGAGAGTAGTGCAAAATACGTTCCAATATGGACAATAAAAACATACCTTCATTTAATGTAGAATAGTTTCAGGTTTACTTCTTGAGAGATATCCCAACTTTTTCCTACCTTCGGTACAAAAGTACTGAATAATTATAGATCTTGCCAATGACGAAATGCAACATTTTTCGAATGAGCCAATGAAGATGATACAAAGTATTTTGTTAAATGATAATGATGATTAAAATGGCTGCAAAAAAGGATCAGTAGAAAAAAAAGTATCAGTAGAGAGAATCCTTCTTCAAAATTTCTGAAGACTCATTGAAAGCTGTGAAAATTGAATACAATAATACATCCACAAGTGATACATTGTGGGGTAATATCTTATAGTAATATATTTGAATTACCATTTATTTACTATCAGCATTCTACCTTAGATTTCTGCTGACTGTTTATTTCTAGAAATACCTTTTGTGCCTAAAAGGTTTTGGTACCTTATGGTACCTTACTTTTTTCAACTTAATTTTCAGTACCTGTTGTGCCTTTTCGGTACCTTATGGTACCTTGCTTATATTAAAATTTCCGTACCTGTTGGTGCCTTAATATATCAGGTACCTTATCGTGCCTGAAAACAATTACAGTACCTATTGTGCCTGAAAACAATTACAGTACATTATCGTGCCTGAAGACACCTTATGAGGCTTAAAAAAATTCATAGTACACGCCTTGTGCCTTATTATCTCTGAAGGTACTTTGATATATTTGGGACTTTGGAGGTACACTATTTCGTAGTATTTGGAGTCCTCATAATTTGCTGTACATGATGGTGTCTCAAATCGACTCAAAGTACCTGATGGTGCTTCATGATATTTTAAAGTATCTAATGGTACCTTATAATATTTTAAAGTATCTGATGGTACCTTATAATATTTTGTAGTACCTTATAGTATCTGATGATATTTTTCAGTCCCTGAGGTTCCTCTTTGTACCTAATGGTATTTTATAATTTTTTTATGGTACCTCATTGTACCTTATGGTGCCTCGAAAAATATCAGAGTACCTGATGGTACCTTATTAAAAAAGACAGTACCTGATATGCCGATTTGGTACCTGATGATACCTCGAAGAATTTTAGTACCACACCGGGGGTTCGTGGTTTACAATAGTAATTTAAGATATCATTTTGTGACTAATCTCGTCCTCACGAGCGAAGCGAGTGAAGTGAGTGATTTAGTGAGTGATTTAGGGAGTGCTTTAGTGAGTGATTTAATGAGTGATTTAGGGAGTGCTTTAGTGAGTGATTTAGTGAGTGTTTTAGGGAGTGATTTAGGGAGGGATTTAGGGAGTGATTTAGTGAGTGATTTAGGGAGTGCTTTAGTGAATGATTTAATGAGTGATTTAGGGAGTGCTTTAGTGAGTGATTTAGTGAGTGTTTTATGGAGTGATTTAGGGAGGGATTTAGGGAGTGATTTAGGGAATGCTTTAGTGAGTGCTTTAGTGAGTGCTTTAGTGAGTGATTTAGTGAGTGTTTTAGGGAGTGATTTAGGGAGGGATTTAGGGAGTGATTTAGTGAGTGATTTAGGGAGTGCTTTAGTGAGTGATTTAGTGAGTGTTTTAGTGAGTGTTTTAGGGAGTGATTTAGTGAGGGATTTAGTGAGTGATTTAGGGAGTGCTTTAGTGAGTGATTTAATGTGTGATTTAGTGAGTGATTTAGTGAGTGATCTTGTTTAACTACCTTTGTAATCCTAATTATAATGATTTATATCTTATATTACATCAAGATATACACGCATATTAGGCAATAGTATATAAATCAATTATGAAAACCTACATTATTCTAACATACGGTATCAATATTTCACTGCTTCTCAAATTTACAGATACCCTAAGCTGCATTTCACCAGGATGTTTACTAGAGAATACACATCTCCAAAGGATATGTATCCACCTTCTACTTTCTATAGGTTCAAATCTTATAAAACACTTCTACTTCAGTGTGAGTTCTGGGATAAAGTGAAATGATACCACTGCTTCATTCGAACTCCACTTTCTTTGCTCATGGAGTGAGTGAGTGAAGGGACATCTATAACATGTGTTTTGGGACTAAACTACCATGTATAACATATGAGGTACTGGAGGTACTAGACTGCATAGGGGACTACTCTAGTACCGAGACTATATACAGGTCTAACTCACCCTTAAGAGGGCAGACCTTGGACATAAGGCCCGCTGCATAACGAGGGCCAGTGCCCTAGCTCACGCCTGACCTCAGGGCCCGGTTATTAAGCCCTAAGTCCAAAACCCTAGGGCTCGAAAGGCCACAGCCCTAATCGAAGCCCTAATACTAGAATAACCCTGTTCTAGTCTTGGCCGGAGTATTCTGCTATGTTGAAATGTGAGGAATATGTGGATCACGTAATCCTTACGTAACCACTACCACCATCGAGAGGCATTATTTGGGCCATGTGGCTATTGGTATTGTGAAATGTACAATGACGAAATATTAGTGGACGATAACGGGAATGCTAAGGAATGTGGGAGATGAGACGGATATAACACGTGGGCATCGCGTGAACGGAACTCGATCCACGGAAATTATTCGGGACTCAATCTCCGGTATTTTCTAGTATCCTGGGACTTATATATAGAGGGCATACGCCCACTAGTTTAGAGACCAATCGGAAAACCCAGAACACTAGAAGACAAAGTTACCGAGTACGTCTTCACAATATCCATACAATTTACTTGTAAGATCAGTATACTGTTTGACAAGCTATATAGCTACCGATTTGAGCATTTGACTAAATTAGTCTAGAATTTACCAAAATTCTAAGATGCTATAAATATGACCTAGTTAGCTCTTTAGAATAAACAAGTTAGTTACAAGTCTTTCCTAAACCTGAGTTTGAAAACCCTAACATAACAGATGTGTCAACATATCCATTCGAGAAGATATCTTTGTTTTTTTAGGTGTCCCTTTACTCTAAAGAGAAGAAATATACAAAGACGCTATACTTTAATTATGTTCATTTACTACTCCAAGATGATATATTACTATATAGTCTATATATTTACAATTCATCTTATACCTAATGGAATGAGTGAGTAAGTGAGTGAATAACTGAATGAGTAAGTGAGTGAATAACTGAATGAGTGAGTAAGTGAGTAAATAACTGAATGAGTGAGTAAGTGACTGAGTGACTGAGTGACTGAGTGAATTAGTGAGTGACTTACTGACTGACTGACTGACTGACCCAACTTTTCAAAAAATTAAATGGGTGCAAAAAAAGGTGCATAAATAAAATGGGTGCAAAAAAGATGGTGCACTGAATAATTGAGTGGAATGGGTTCTTTTAGTTTAAGAGTTGTTGAGCGTGAGTGTTGTTGTGATGAGTCGTTCCAGTCCAATGAACCACTCTAGTATAAGATCTCAACATGATCTAAGTTGGCAAACCAAATCAGCTATCCATTCCCTACCACTGACTTTCTATGGTCCCATAATGACTCTATTATTCTACATATGACCGTTATATTACCCCATTAGTGTTTGAGAGGTATAAGTTTGATAAGATTTAGTAAACCTACTAAACCATACCTTTCTGTTAATATTATAATATTCGGTATGAGTCCATTTGTTTACTCTGTTTCTTCATCATACTCCCAATATGCTTAGTTCTGTTTAACTCATTTATTTTTCACTCACATCGATGTGTAGTGTATCACTTAATGGTGTTTTAGATAGTTGAATATTGGTATGTTTATTCACAACTCCGTTCTTGTGAGGATTCTTAAGAGGTTCCTCAAGAAGTCGCGGAAAACTTCACCCATTCACACTTCACGAACTTCACTCGCTTTGCTCGTGAAGTGAGGAGTGAACATAGAGTAGACATTGGACATAGAGTGGCATAGAGTGGACATAGAGTGGCATAGAGTGGACATAGAATGGACATAGAGTGGACAAAAAGTGGACTAGTGGACAAAAAGTGGACTAGTGGACGAGTGGACAAATAGACATACAACTGACCCACAATGGACACAACTTATATTTATATATTTAACTCATTCAGTTCTCTGTATATCTACACATTTAATCGATTGTTCACTCATATATTCGATGATATATTAACTTCACTCATTTATTCGATTAAGTTATTCAATAATATATCAAGTTCCTTCATTGAATCTAATATGCTCACTCATTCAATCCACCCATGTTCTCCTCGCTTTCCTCCTAAACCTCTTTCATCACGAGATAATACTACAATCATGATTTTCACTGGTAGTTTCAGGCGATCCGAAATCAAGAATACATTATTTTAGGGACATCTGACAAGAATACCGGGGACATCGGAAATACAGCAATCACTATTTTAGGGACATCTGAACAAGAAAACTATGGACAACTGAAATTTAGAACCCAGTAATTTAGGGCAATCTAAACTTGAAAATGAGGCCCATCTGAAATACAAAGTAGATAGTTTCGGGCCATCTAAAATCGAGAACTCATTACTTTAAGGACATCTGGGATTTAAAACCCAATATTTTAGGGACATCTGAACTTAAAAATTAGGGCCGCTGAAATTTAGAACCGAGTAATTTAGGGACATCTGAACAAGAAAACTGGGAACATCTGAAATACAGCACTCACTAATTTAGGGCCATATGAACCCAAAAACCAGGGCCATCTGAAATACAAAGTAGATAGTTTCGGGCAATCTAGAACTCATTACTTTAGGGGCATCTGATAGAACCCAGTAATTTAGGGACATCTAAACTTAAAAAATGAGGGCCATCTGAGATACAGCGCTCACTAATTTAGGGCCATCTGAAATACAAAAGTCGATAGTTCCGGCCATCTGAAATCAAGAACTCGTTATTTTAGGGCCTTCTGGAATTTAGACCTCATTATTTTAGGGCCTTCTGAAATCAAGATATCATTTTTTTAGGGCCTTCTGAAATCAAGAACTCATTATTTTAGGGCCACCTGAAATTTAGAATCCAGTAATTTAAGCCATCTGAACCTCTTAATCTCATTCTATTCACTCACTCAATATTCTCATTTTCTTCATTCATTCATCCTATATTTTCTTTATTTTTTTATTTCTTTAATTCTCATTTCTTATGGACCGCTACGAATACCCGTATCTCGAGGAACATGCACCGGCCCCCCCGGTTGTGGATGAAGAAGAATTGCTAGCTGCACAGGCCGCAGCAGCCGAAGCCGCAGCCGCAGCACACGCACAGGCCGCAGCAGCCACAGCCGCAGGACATCCCGCTGGCGGAGCCTTCAACAACGTGGCTCAGGGACTCCAGGGCAAATACCGTGACATTATGATGCAATACTGGCAGGAAACAATCAACCTGATAGAACACGACGATCACGACTTTAAGAACCACCAGTTGCCGCTTGCTCGTATAAAGAAAGTGATGAAAACCGACGAGGATGTGCGGATGATATCTGCCGAGGCCCCGATTTTGTTTGCCAAGGGATGTGATATATTCATCACGGAGTTAACGATGCGTGCGTGGATTCATGCGGAGGAGAACAAACGCCGAACCCTCCAGAAGCTGGATATTGCTGCGGCTTTAACGAAGAGCGACATGTTTGATTTTTTGATTGATGTTGTTCCACGTGAGGAGGAGAAGCCGAAGAAGGGGTATAAAGTTTTGCGGGAGCCACAGGAGGAGTTTGAGTATCAGCAGTATTAGGGGTGGATGAGAAAGTGAGAATGAGTATTTAATGAGAATAAAAGATATGAGGATATTGAGATTAAAATTGAATTTAGTGAGAAAAAATATGAGATTGAAAATTTATAGTGAGAAAATTAATGAGGATATTTTGAATTTAGTGAGAAAACATGAGATTGAAAATTTATAGTGAGAAAATTAATGAGATTAAGATTAAAATTGAATTTAGCGAGAAAAAAATAAGAGGATATTGAGATTAAAATTGAATTTAGTGAGAAAAGATATGAGATTGAAAATTTATAGTGAGAAAATTAATGAGATTGAGATTAAAATTGAACTTAGTGAGAAATATGAGGATATTGAGATTGAAATTGAATTTAGTGAGAAGATACGAAAATGTTAAATAAGAATATGAAAATGAGAACAAGATTTAAATGAATTATTGAATATAAGATTATGAATGATTATTGAGAATATATCAAATTTCGTGATTCAGTATGTATGAAGTTCATGATTATTCAGAATATCTTGAATATCATTCAAGATTTAGAATCAAGTTGATATTTATTCATGAGATTTATGACTAAAGAAAATCATGAAAAAGATAAAAGAATGAAGTGAATGAAAATATGGACATGAGATGAGGTGGAATTATAAGGTGGGCAATCATAGATGAAGAAATCATAGTCATAAAAAAGATCATAATCATAATGAACATCATAATCAAAAAAAACATCATAATCATAATGAACATCATAATCAAAAAGAACATCATAATCATAATGATCATAATAATGAACATAATCTCCCTTCCAAAAACTAGATTTAACAGATGAAATGTTCAACTTCCGGTACTAATCATAATCAATGATCAGGAATGAAAATCGCAACTATCATAAATAATAAGACAGTAACTATATATATTGGTATGTATTTAGAAATCCTGAGACTGAATCGAGTGGTTGTGCGATTTGCGGATAATCTCAAATATGATGATTCTGATTCAGTACAGTAATTCAGTAATCAGTAATCGGGAATTCACTAAGTCACTAAGTCACTAAGTCACTAAATCACTCACTAAATCACTAATAACTGATTCACTAATTCACCAACTCACTCACAAACTTACGAACTCACTCACTATTTCACCAACTCATATTAACTCTAAATCAGATGATCTTTGATCTCTCATTAAATTAGATTCTGTAAAATCAGGTGCGAAGTTCGTGAGTTAATTGTTTTTGTTCGTGTTTATGAAATCCATACTTCTACTATGTAGGCATTTACAGGTTAGTGACTCAAGTTACGGAACTGAATGCAAGTTAGATAAGCTAATGACATGAGCGAGGAACCTAACTAATCTAGAAAGGGCACGAGAAAGTGGGACGTTATGAAATCAACTCCACCTTTAGTTTTTGTAGGGCCTTACGCAATTATAGACCTGCAGATAGGTACTCACGTGACCTTATTCTTTATCGGCCCGTTATGACCTCGCAGAATATTACGTAATACATTGATAAGCAGGTCATGTGCCGCCGCCCCCACTGTATCTCCCCACTCCCCCAACCATATTGCATGTAAGAGATATCACGTGACTACTCCCCCAAATGGTCCCAATACTCAATCCAAGTTTGTTCCAAATAGACCATACCATGTATACAAAGAAAGTATACCAAAAAGTAATACCATGATTCATACCATGATTCATACCATGAAGTCATACCAAGAAGTCATACCAAGAAGTCATACCAAGAAGTCATACCTTAAAACTTATTGCCAATGAACCATTTGCTCACTTTATCATAAAATTCGCCATCAATCACGTGTTCATCATGATTTACCCCACGTGGGTATCACGTGCAAACAATTGCTGCAAAGTAATCACGTTTGCATTCAGGATCATTCTGTTGCTGACAATCCACAGACCCAGTATATCTTTAGCCCCAAAGAATATAGCGGGAAGATCTCTTATATATCTTCACAATCTTCTCCCAGTCTATACAAGTGGAAATTAGAGTGAAAAGAAAAATGTAAGGTTAGGGGGTGTTTGGACTGCATACAAGACTATTTCTCAATGGACTATAATGCTAAAATGGAACCGATCTCTTCATATGATATTACTTCACGCGCGAAGAGAGTAGCAATTATATTAGAGTACTTGACTATAGTACAAGTAGCTAGATAGTGTTTTTTGCGGTTTAATACTGATTTGGGAGTTAACAGACTTAGAGGTAACTGAACGAATGAGCGAGCGAACGGAGTGAGTGAGTGAATTTACATTATTAGGGACAGAACGGACTTATGAGCGAGCGAACGGAGTGAGTGAGTGAATTTACATTATTAGGGACAGAACGAACTTATGAGCGAGCGAAGCGAGTGAGTGAGTGAATTTACATTATTAGGAACAGAACGAACTTATGAGCGAGCGAAGCGAGTGAGTGAGTGAATTTACATTATTAGGGACAGAACGAACTTATGAGCGAGCGAAGCGAGTGAGTGAGTGAATTTACATTATTAGGGACAGAACGAACTCATGAGTGAACAGAACAAACTCATGAGTGAACTTACAAAACGAACTCATGAGTGAACTTACTCATGAGTGAACTTACTCATGAGTGAACTTACATATCAAGAGTAAGTGAGTATGTGAGTGTCGCGTCATTCATCTACACGTGCTCTTCCCGTGATTTCCTCACATGACCGTCCTGTGATCAGTGACACGTGCCAATCCCGTGATAACCAGTCACGTGACCCAATCTATCATTCAGCTCACCGGACTACCATACTCCAACATATTACATTATAATTATAATACATTGTCATTACATTATCCATTATACATATATCATTACATTACATTGTCATTACATAACATTGCCAGTATATTACATTGCCAGTATTACATTTTTCAGTATTTTCATTTTTCAGTATATTACCTTTTCAGTAACCTTTTCACACTATCTTTAGAACGTTTGTGACAAAGTAGTCGAATGCTCTGGTTGTTCAATCGATAGTATTAGTAGCTGCGTTCAAGTTGCCCACTCAATAAGATCTGATGTATAGAGTGTAGTTGTATTCCTATTTCTTCACTATATAACGTAGTGAACGGTGATCTCTCGGCCCAGTTCAAGCATTGAGTTAACTCCCGTATTCATACATTTCCGGGATTACACTAAAGCCAGCTGTGGCTAAGCAATCCGACGCTATCCGACTGCGTCACGGATATTCGTATCCATGTTGCACCAGCGTCGGTTGCCATGTTGTATCATAGCTACCAAGCTATTCCACGAACCTTGTTCCTAGTTCCATTGAGGTCGTCTCGAATTACCATAATAGGAAGTCCGATTCCGTATTATGTAATCTCTATCGCTGACGTAATCGTGTACCTTCAACACCATCATTACATCATTCACTATTAAAAATCCATTTTCTTCACATTCCATTAACATCTAATTATGTCTCATTACATTTATCATTAAAATACCTCATTATCACTCCCATTCCATTCCCATTCCCTTTCCCATTCTCATTACCATATCATTCCCAAAGTGAACCAAGTGAACTAAACTAAGTGAAGGTTATCAGGGGAGCGAACTGATCGAGTGAACAAGGCTTATATGGATATAATTGAACGAGTGAACAAGCCTTATATGGATATAATTGAACGAGTAAACAAGCCTTATATGGATATAATTGAACGAGTGAACAAGCCTTATATATATCACTCACTTCACTCGCTTCGCTCGTGAAGTTTGCTATTGCTACCCCTATCTTTTTTCTATAAATTTAAATATTTCCACTCTACACCATTATGTTCAAACTCCCATTAAGAACACTAAGTCCACTTAAATCAGTGATAAAACCAAAGCTTATCAACACAATCCGTATAACCAAAATGCCACTAGTCACAATTTCACAATCCCTCGATGAGTCATTCTCAAAACACAAAATTATCCCCGAAGTAGTGGACAAATTTGCCACTCAGGGACTCCTCACAGTGGAATATCAGCAGGACCTGGTAGCCCTCGGAAATACACTCGAAGTGGATAAGACGCAGAACAAACCGGAAATGCAACTCACACTCAACCTGCCGCAGCAAGACGGTACATTCGAGCCAATTGGGCCGGAAGACCGGTTTATATTGGTGTTGACCGACCCGGACGCACCGTCCAATACCGACCACAAGTGGTCGGAATATGCGCACTGGCTTGTGACAGACTTGCCATTGGTTTCTTCCGACCCAACGGCTTCGGACTCGGAACCAGCCATTAGTTTTCGGCTCGATACTTCTAAGGGGAAGGAGCTTTTGACGTATGTTGGACCTGCTCCGCCGCCTAAAACGGGTAAGCACCGGTATGTTTTTCTTTTGTATAAGCAGGATCCGGAGGCCTCGGGTTTGGTTGCTCCACAAGACCGCCCAACTTGGGGGACTAATGTTCCGGGTAGTGGTGTAAGGGATTGGATTGGAAGGTATGCGCCGGAACTGAGGTTGTTGGCTGTGAATTTTTTTTATGCAAGAAACGAATGAACTGAACGAACTTCCAACTGAACGAACTTCCGAGCGAAGCGAGGACGTGAGTGAATGAATTGTATTTCGAACTTCCGAGTAAACGAACTTCCGAGTGAATGAACTTCCGAGTGAACGAAATTCCGAGTGAACGAAATTCCAATCGATCAAACTTCCAATTTGACAAACTTCCAATCGATCAAACTTCCGAGTGGATGAACTTCCAACTGAACGAACTTCCGAGTGAATGAACTTACGAGTGAACGAAATTCCAATCGATCAAACTTCCAATTTGACAAACTTCCAATCGATCAAACTTCCGAGTGGATGAACTTCCAACTGAACGAACTTCCGAGTGAATGAACTTACGAGTGAACGAAATTCCAATCGATCAAACTTCCAATTTGACAAACTTCCCATTAAACAAACCTCCGAGTGAAAATATTTTTAACGCGTGATATCAATTGACTGACTCCAAAGGTTGTGGATTGCCTTTGTGCCTGGTTAATGCCAACCCCCCGTACTATAGCTTAAGTAATCTCAATCAAATAGTCACGTCTAGTATCAGTCTAGATAAATCTATGTTCTGTTAGAAGCTTAGGTAAGAAAGTCTCTGTAGATCTCTTATCTAACTTGCATTATTTACTGAAACTTGGGTTAATCTGTAAATGTCTGCATATTAGCAGGAATTAATATTCAAATTGATCTTGATTTCGAAATGACATGATATCGAATTGATATTAATTGATTGATAATGAAATTATATTAATTGATATAATCATATTAATTGATATCGAATTCATATTCATATTAATTGATATCGAATTCATATTCATATTAATTGATATCAGATTCATACTGATATTGATAGATTTCAAATCCAATTCATCAATTTATATCAACTAAAATATTGGAGTAAATTAGTCAATATGCTCTGGCTGACTCTTCGATAGTATAATTAGCTTACATCTTGTATCTCGCCCTCTATTACTGATTCGGGAGTTAGTCTTCACTATATATTCTTGGATAGTACTTTTTCACTAACTCATTCACTCGCTTCGCTCGTGAATTCGTTGTACTCCCCTAGTTATACTTTTCCCGGGAACACCGAATACGGCGCACGTGATCACGTCCGCTGCCCTATTCGCGACCCACACCATAACCGGCCCACTCCCACTATGGTACCGTGCTTTGTGTCTGGTTATTAATCCCAGGCGTCCTAGCATCTTGCAGCCACATCCGTGCCTGCATACAATTGTAGTCGTGTCCCTACCATATTTAATCTGGGTAGTCACGTGTATATTGCACGTGAGTGTGCCCGTGACTCAGCTGTCACGTGAGACTAGGTCATCACTGCTGCTCACCGGGACCGTCACACTCCAACATTATCAATTTATATCATTATCAATTCCATCAATACTGAAATGCCATTGTCCATGAATCTCAAAATAAAATTACTAAACATTAACAATTCAATGAATATTGAAATCATTAACCACATGGAATTCAATTTTATTCAACAATGATAAAATAGAGGCTGTATACAATGAAAGCACTCACTCATTGAGTCACCTCGGACTGACGCTAATAAAGCTGATTCATACCATGGACAATCTCTTGATTATGAAAAGATAGATTGTGTATACGCAGATATTGTTAGGTATGATAGTCCCACAGAAGTGTAATCAAGAGTCACGTGGTGTGAGGTCACTTGTGCCTCACGTGTGTCAACGTTCGTTTAGTAATCTATGATAAGTTCACTCTCCCCCAAATATGTAAGTTCACTCAATCACTTCCCCCATTATGTAAGTTCACTCACTCCCCCAAATATGTAGGTTCACTCAATCACTTCCCCCATTAAGTAAGTTCACTCACTCCCCCAAATATGTAGGTTCACTCAATCACTTCCCCCATTAAGTAAGTTCACTCACTCACTCACTTCGCTCATAAGTTCGTTCAGTTATCTCCCCAAATATGTAGGTTCACTCATGAAGTTTTTTCCTTCAGTTATCTCTGTAGCTCTTGTAAGTTAACTCACTGTCTCACTTCAATCGCTTCGCTCTTGAAGTTCGCTCGTTCGTTCAGTTATTCAACTCCTCTTTTGTAAATAATTTGCAGCCAAAGAGACAAAAAAAGCCAAATATTTCAATTTATTCGGTCTTCAAATGACAATATCGAACAAACTTCACGAAACTTTACGAGCGAGCAAACTTCACGAGCAAAGCGAGTGAAGTGAGTGAGTGAGTGGCTGAGTGAGTGAATTAGTGAGTGACTGACTGACTGACTGAGTGAATTAGTGAGTGACTTACTGACTGACTGACTGACTGACTGACTGACTGAATGACTGACTGAATGACTGACTGACTGACTGACTGACTGACTGACTGACTGACTGACTGACTGACTGACTGAATGACTGACTGAATGACTGAATGACTGACTGACTGACTGACTGGCTGACTCACTTAGCGAAGAATATAAGTTTTGTACTTACGAATGAGTGAGTGAAGAAATTCAAACTTCCGAAAAACAAACTTCCGGGTGAAGTGAGTGAGTGAATTAGAAAAATAAGTTAATTCATATCAATTGATATTGATTTTAATTGATATTGATTTTGAATTGATATTAATATCGGCAAATTCATATTGATTCTAATACGGTTATTAATGAATTTAAATTCAATATGAATTCAATTCATCAATTCAGATCAATTCACCAATTCCATCAACAATGAAAATGCTGTCGACAACTGAATTCCAAATAAATCAGATTTCCAAAAATCAGATTTCCAACATCAACAGTTCAATGACTGAATATTGAAATCATAAAACTATTGGAATGACAATTTTACAAAACAACAATGATAAAATATTGAGGCCGTTTTGAATATGTTTGTTAAGCTGATTCCATAAAATTGACAAAAAACTTGAATGACAAGATGTTAGAAAGATGTGTATATACACAGATATAGTTTTAAGAGTATTCGAGTGAAGCATGCGATTCAGACTAACGAGTGTATAGAATGATTTGTACGATTTTATATTGTAATTAGTTGTACCGGTATATACTATATTGATTTTTACATTATACGCTATTATAGTATATTAGAATCTTACATTATACTGGTATTACATTATACTGTTATTACATTATACTGGTATTACATTATACTGTTATTACATTATACTGGTATTAAGTTATACTGGCTTTTAAATTTTACTGGAATTTAATATACCAGCTTTATATTATAAACTGCCTCAAAATACAATCGAGTAAACCTATACACACTTTGGCTCAAATAAACTTTACACAATTTAATATAACCTTTTAAAAACCTTCCACTAGATAAGCCCAATGTTCTGTTTTTCATCGATCAATAAAGCTTGAGCTTTGTATTATTCCATATTGTACGCTATTATCATTCGTTTCCCATGTGTCTCCTAATATTCTTATATATCCCCACTAACATTTTATTTTCCCCACTAAAAATTTATATGTCCCCACTGAAAATTTATTTCCCCACTAAAAATTCACATTTCCACATTATAATTATAACGATTATATTTTCCATTCTATAACCAGATTTATATTTCCATTTTATCACCATGAAATTTAACATTTCCACTCTATAACCGTAAAATAAACTTCTTCTCAACACCATATATAACAATACGAATCTCCATAAAATCTCATGTTTCCACTCATAATTCCATATTTCTCATAATTCCATGTTTCTCATAATTCCACATTTCCTATAATTCCACATTTCTCATAATTCCAATTTCTACCCTCATAATTCCATATTTCTCATAATTCCATGTTTCTCATAATTCCTCTCTCCATCCTCATAATTCCACTCCTTAGATTTCATACTCCCTCTTGTCTAAAATGTTGAAACAAGTAAAACTTCATATCTGATTGAAACTGACATGAACTGCTAAACTATACAGAATTCGCTTCTGCATATTTTTCAGTGCCTTGATCACAACTTAGTGACATTTTGGTACACCAAAAATTATCTGCTCACTAATGTTATACAAGGATTGTAAAACTTTCATATTCTTGTTTCGTTTCATGACTGAGTGTTTTCTCATGATGTCACTAAAAGAGATTGATCACATGTAATTTGCCTCTCAATGCTACAAAGGTCACCGTAAACCAATTGTAGGAGTATGTGGTTTTGTTCTTTCTATCGTGATACAAATATTATGGTTCAATTTTATTTTTGAATGATATCTAACGGGCGTTGGAAATGTACAATTAGCGTGAATTCGGGGTTTGGGTTAACAAAGAATATTTGATGGTGTATCTTGCAATTTTGTTTTATATCTCGTATGTAATGTAGGTTAGCTCACTCACATCACCCACCTCGCTCGTTCAGTTCGCTCATTCGTTCAGTTCTCAAACACAATGTAACATCACTCACTTACTCACTTCAATCGCTTCGCTCGTGTAGTTCGCTCACTTAAACATGTGTAATCGTAAATAATGAGTATGGTTATCATTTGCAGCAGTTGTTTATATATAAGTGTTGTTTTTTACCGTATTATTTGATAAATGATTAGTTCCTTTATAATCATATTATTCAACATTAGTTATATTCTTTATATTTGTTTATAAGGCTAGTTTTATTCTTTAGAGTTTAACATTACTTTGATGATCTACATCCATTTTTAACATCAGTTTTCTTCATATTCATTAGTTTTCTTCAGCTTCATCAGTTTCCTTCATATTCATTAGTTTTCTTCATCTTCATCAGTTTCCTTCATATTCATTAGTTTTCTTCATCTTCATCAGTTTCCTTCATATTCATAGTTTAATGCTTTATGTTCAACTTTAGTCTATTGATTCATTTTCATCATTTTATGTTTTTATTCAAAAGTACTTTTTTTGCAGCCATTTTTACAAGTGTATTATTTTGCAGCCATTGCTTCTTCTGGTGTGAGTGTTCATTTTATTCGCTTCTCAAACACAATAGTTCAATGTACCATCTATTCGATAACTTTCGCCCAAAAATAGCGGTACCCTTCCTTTACTCACAAATCAACTTTTCAGCTTTTTGGGTACATCCTATAAGCTTTTGTGGTATTTGGTCCTACTTGTGACCACTAAGAGACTAAATCCATAGCTAGAACTTGAAATGTGCCAAATGAAACCATATGATATAGGCTAAGAAAAGATCGTCACAGTGCGCTCAATACCAAGATTGAATGGTGCCTTTTATTGGGTATAAAAATCGCTGATGGAACGAATGAACTTACCGAGCGAAGTGAGTTAAGTGAATGAGTGCGTGAACTTTTTTATATACGAGATATCTGAATGAATAAGCGATCAATATACGAAATAACTGAACGAATGAGCGAACTTTCATTATGCATGCTAACTGAACGGATGTGAAGTCAGTTAAGTGGGTGAGTGAGTGAGCATACAATACATAGAGATTTTGGCATGTATGCGTGAATATGACTCTTGCAAATTTCACTATTCTTTTTTTTTCTTGTGTTTGTGATCCTCCTATATATTCTTTATCCTCGGTATAGTTCTCTGTAATTCTGAAGACTGAATTTCCCTCGCTATCATCCAACTGACTCACTATATTCTTCCTGATTTCCCTCGCTGAAATTATTCCAATTAACTCACTATATTTTTCCTGCCCTCGTTAAAATCTTTATAATTTTCTCCCTATTCCCCTACCAATCTCTAAGTCTCACTATAACCACGCTAAAGATATAACCATCCCGTATTCTGAATCATCCCACACAAAAACTATAAGGGTCCTTCTACAATCATCCCATATCTTTAAATTTCATCCTCCTAATCTCTTCCACTTAAACCTCATTCATATCCAGCCCCCTCTTATTCCACTATACTTTACATTTTCCTTAATTACCCATTTTTTTCACCCACAGTTCTCTATACAATTTAGTTTTCACTAAACTTGCTCACTAAAATTGCTTCACCAAAAACCTGCTCACTAAAATTGCTTCACCAAAAACTCGCTCACTAAAATTGCTTCACCAAAAACTTGCTCACTAAAATTGCTTCACTAAATACTTGCTCACTAAAATTGCGTCACTAAAAAACTACTACTCACACACTTCACTCGCTTCGCTCGTGAAGGTCTTACCTCCTCCTTGAATAGTCCCGCGGAGCAACCACCAATCCCTTTCCCTTGATGGCTCCTCGGTATATGGTCTCTATAATATCCACCAATTCCTGCTTGTCCTCCACCAAAAAATTCATCTTATTGTTGTTACCCGTGCCGAAATCACACATCATGTGTTTATTTCGCCAGAAGAACATCACACAATTCTCTCCGTCCAACTCGTACATTTGGTTAAAGTCCGGAACTCGCTGTGTGTTGCACAAATAGACCACTGCAAAGTTCTTGATTTTGTCACTAATTTGGTAAAGCATCTCATCGAGAACCATACAGTCCCGTTCTTCTTCTCTTCCGAACCGAATTACGACAATGCGTTCGTCCTCTGAGAGAATAGCCTGGTCCACGTGCCACCCGGTACGAAGATGTGGTAAAAAGACACTTCCCATGGTGATGGAGAGTAGTTGATAGAGGAAAGAAAATGAAAAGATGGGGAAGATAAAGAAAAAGGTTAAAAAATGGAGAAATAGGAAATGGAGAGAAAAGGAAAAAAAGAGAGAGAGGGAAAAATACGGAGAGAAAAGAGAAAATAGGGAGAGAGAAGAGAAAATAGGGAGAGAAGATAGAGAAAATAGGGAGAGAAGATAGAGAAAATAGAGAGAAAAGAGAGAATTGAGAGAAAATAGAAAAAAAATAGAGAGAAAATAGAGGAAATAGAGAAAACAGAGAATAGAAAAAATAAAGAATAGAGAATATAGAGTCAACAGAAGTACATATATGAAGATGATGAAGCAAATAGTTGAAGAAATGAATCTTCCAATGGAAGAGTAATTTGGTAAAATATGGATGATGGAAGAAATGGTAAGATGTGAAATTATATTGTACTGATTGGGAAGTTGGGTGGCTTTGTGATTTAGAGGGCAGCAGAATATTTCATGAATACCAAAAAAGTTCTTCCTGATAGTAAAAAAGTTAGGGAAGATGTTTTCGATAGATTTCAGTTGGGTGATTTAATCAATGATCTGAATTTGGTGATTTAATTAATGATTTCACTTGGGTGATTTAATTAATGATTTCACTTGGGTGATTTAATTAATGATTTCACTTGGGTGATTTCATTAAGTGAATATATTGTGATTCTATCAAGTACATTTCCTTAAGTGAATTCATTTCTATGTGCTCTTTTTGAGCTTTTTCTGTGACTATATTTCTATGTGCTTTTTACACACATTAAGTTTTTCCATTAAAACAGTTTGGTGTGTCATTCTAAATAATCTCTATAAACTTTCTTCAACCTGACCTATTCTTCCATTTCATATCTTCAAGTTCCTCCATAAAAAACTTATAAATACTCTAATTTTCATACTAATCCTTTTGATTTCATAAATTCTTTAAGCCGATTTTTACTATGAATTCAGCTACTGGGATAAATATTCTCTTTCCAGTCTAATGATGAGTTTCGACGAACTATGTCATTCACCCTTAGGCACTGCTTCTTAAGGAAAATTTCAAAACCTCAACTGTCTTTTCTTGTAGTCATGTTCTCCAACCTTATCATTAAACATGCATTTAGTCTTCATATCATTGCTGTTTCCAATCCTTAGATTTATTTTACTGAATTTAGTTATGTGAATTTATAGGCCTATTTGAATCGGTTAAATCCTTGAACATAAATGAATGGTCTCACGAAAAGCTGCTTGAGTAGATATTCCCAACCCTTGAATCTAGATGAAATATGTTGTACGAGTTGGACCTTGAACTCAAAAAAGAGTCATATTTGATGTCATTTAACTCGGTCTCGAATTTCAACTTTCAACATATTCAAATATATACGAACCTACATTCTACACTTGGTTCTTTTATTTAAATTTACATAAAAACTTATTCTTTCACATTCGTGCCGAACGAAATTCACGAGCAATGCGAGTGAAGTGAGTGAGTGAGTAAACTTACATTTTATGGATGAATCGTGCTTTTTTTTACACACTAAAGATTCTTAAAAGTTCCCAAGATTTGTATGATCCAAATTTTAACTACTGAGTTCCAATCATATCGAGTCATAAACGATAAGACCACAGCCGGTAGAACTGAATTATATAGGTTAATGTATTTGTACGACTTAGTACTACAACAAATATAATAGCCAGCTTAGTATATCAACAAT
This sequence comes from Kodamaea nitidulidarum, assembly GCA_030674215.1. Taxonomy (NCBI): domain Eukaryota; kingdom Fungi; phylum Ascomycota; class Pichiomycetes; order Serinales; family Debaryomycetaceae; genus Kodamaea; species Kodamaea nitidulidarum. The sequence goes on along the minus strand of JAJLWI010000093.1, from coordinate 2,111 downwards.
CAAAATAATAGCCAGCTTAGTATAACAGTCTAAATTAATAGGAGCATAGTGCTGTAACTATCAAGATAAGAACCAGGTTAGTATTCCAACAGGATAAACATTACACGACTTCCATGACATATCAGCCTCATATCCTACTAAAGCACCACTAATCGAAATACTTTTAAATCGGATCTTGCCAATATCTCTCAAGCTTAAAATATAGAATCTTTACCTTTGACTTGAAACTAATGCCACAGCTTATCTATTAGTCCATCTGATAAAATAGGATAAAGATCTACTTGCTCATTCTTCTTCTTCTTTATGCCATACGCTAACCGTAAGTACTTCCCTATATATACTCCTTTGAGTCGTATCAATAACCTCCAAACTAAAATCGAAAGTATTTCAAATTTCTCTCCTTCTACCCCTTGCCTAATTACCTATATATTCTCCCCATTTCCACACTCCTTGACTTTTCACCTATATATACACCCTATTCTCCACGCAAAACTAAAAAATCTTTCATTTCACGCTCTCCTTTTCTTAATCTTTTTTCGCAGCCAAAAATCTCAAATTTGCAACCCTTTTTTCCCGCCCATACATGAGCAAACCACAACGTCGCAAGAGCTGGTCCGTATTCCAGGGCTGGAAACGCTCTCTGCTGAGAGAGACTAGCGAGCCAGATGTCAAACAAGATAACAAGGATATTAGCGATCCTGAAGATACAGGCACCAAGTATAGCGAGCCAAAAGTTATACAAGACGCTATTGATACTGTCGAAAATTCTGGTCTCACTGATGAACCGAAACCTGTGCCAACTTCTCTGAGTTATGACACCTCCCTGGAAGAGGAATCTCGAGAGAAGCCCTTTAGTACACAGCTGATACTAGGTGATCTCGATAGCTCAACGAAATCATCCAAACCAATTTACCGAAGTCTCCAATCACGGCTTGCTGAGAGAAAGTTTATCATTTCCACAGATTCAGAGAGCAGTTTCAGTGAGGACTCGGGTTTTTTTCCTTTTACCAGTAAGGTAGATAAGGGTGAGCGAAAGCTATTGGAAAGTCCTGCCGAGAGTGAGTATCAAGAAAGGGAAGCTGTAAATCATTCAAAAAGTGAAAATAGCGAGGTATACGAAGGATTTTCGAGAATCCCAAATTATGATGAAGCTATTTCAAAAGACTTTTTTGATGAAGAGCATAAGGGTGCACTTTCGCATAAAGGTGCAATTTCGCATAAAGGTGCAATTTCGCATAAAGGTGTAATTTCGCAAAAAGGTGTAATTTCGCAAAAAACTGCAATTTCTCATAAAACTCCACTTCCGAATACAAATTCAAAGAGTTTTGAAAATTTCGATCGCTTCAATGGCTGCAAAAAAAATACACTAACACAAGAGCTCGAGTCCCAAATAAACCAGACCAAAGGAAGTGATAGCAAATCTACACCTTCCCGAAAATTCCCGAAAACTATAGAATCGGACAAACCAAACAAAAACCCATCTTTTCTTCCCCTCAAAACCTCTCTCTCGGCTCTTTTTACTTCCCCCTCGCTTTTCCCAGCCTCCAGGGTTGCCCTTTTTGACAGAAACCAACGCTCCGCCTTTGTCCATCTGCTAAACATCATCAACTCAAGCAGAATAAATTCTCTGTACTATTATTGTTGGTGTGTTTGGATATTTGAGGAATCTCTTCAGCTTCAAGGCACGATTGAAAACAAAACCGACCTCAACACCTTCATTTCCAAAGACTTTCGCAAATTTTCAACAGCTTCCACAGGGAAATTGTACCTTTTTCGCTCCGGACTCCGTCCAACAAGAAAAGACCAGCCTAAAGGGTGCACTGTGGAAATGCAAGTATTTCCAGAAAACCAGGAGTCGTTTTTTCGTCGTATGTGCACACTTGTTTTCACCAACGAAATATACAGCAAGAGTCATGGTGTTAATCGTGCGATTTATGGCATTTCTGTTAAATTGTTTGCAAAGTATGCTATTTTTGCTCTCTGGATTGAATCTCCGGGCTTATACCAGGGGGGTCTTGCTTCGTTAGTGGGTGCTTTACGGGATAATGTGAGTTTAGAAGATGCACTGTGTTTGAGGAAGGTAGTTTTGATGGAAAATGGGAGTAAGGAAG
>JAJLWI010000092.1:21512-55478 GCA_030674215.1 Kodamaea nitidulidarum | reverse complement strand
CTCACTCACTCACTTAGCTCACTCACTCACTCACTTAACTCGCTTCGCTCGTGAAGTTCGTTCGCTCGTGAAGTAAGTGTTCACTACCTCAGCAAACTCAACACTCTGGTTAACACAAAAACTATGCGTAATACCCGTCCCATCAACCACAAACTCAACACTAGCCTTCCCAGCATACCGCCTCAAGATCGAGTCCCGCAGTGCATCGTGCACCCAGTAGTCCTTGGCCGCAAAAAAATTCCACAAAACACACCCTTGATTCTCAGGAAACTCTTCAAAATACCAGTCATAAAGCTTCTCATCGGCCTTACCAATCACCTCAAGCTCCTGCTTGGCTAATCTCAACGAGTGCCTCACAATGTTAGGGTTGCGAAACAAATGATAGCATCCCGTCACAGAATTCTCCCACCCCTGCCTCAGCTTCGCGTCCTCGCCCTTCGGCCGAGCCACAAACCTCCACCCAATAATACTCCGTAAAATCGCTTCGGTGAATAACCATTGCAAAATAATGGATATAAATGCTGCACAGTCTGCCAAAAACGGCAATATGGAAAAAAGCCGCACAAACACCACTCCAGAGTCCGAAGCTGCAATGTCAGTAAGTGTTGGGCAGATGTTCCCAACAAACTTCACACGGAAAAGACCAGCCAATTCGTCATCTTGCAACAATTTGCGGAGTACCCGTGGAAGAATATAGCAACCAAAGCTGTGTGCCATCACCACCAAGTCAACAGGCTTCTTTTTACTCAAGATGAGCTGCCTGAGTATTTCATACTTGTGCTGTATTTGGAACTCGATATCATAGAACACGAAGGCGTTACCAATGGCACTCTTCAGTGTGTCATACCCAGCATGGCTCACACAGAAAATCTCCAATGTAGGGTGCTTTTTCTGGATCAAGTCCAAGAACGTGGTGTAGAACTCAACGAGTCCAGGATTACCGGGGATGAACACGAGTACAGATTCACGGCTTTCGCTTGGCGAGGGAGCAGGAACGTTGTACACCGATGTTGTGGGGAATCCTTCGAGTGGCTGGATGCTCATGAAGTTCTGGTTTGGTAGCGCGAAAAACGAATTTAACGAGCGAACGAACTTCACGAACGAACTTCACGAGCGAACTTCACGAGCGAAGCGAGTGAAGTGAGTGAGTGTGTGAGTGAGTGTGTGAGTTAAGTGTGTGAGTTAAGTGTGTGAGTTAAGTGTGTGAGTTAAGTGTGTGAGTTAAGTGTGTGAGTTAAGTGTATGAGTTAAGTGTGTGAGTTAAGTGAGTGGGTTAAGTGAGTGAGTTAAGTGAGTGAGTGAGTGAGTTAAGTGAGTGAGTAAGTGAGTGAAGTGAGTGAAGTGAGTGAGTGAAGTGAGTGATTGTGTGAGTGAAGTGAGTGATTGTGTGAGTGAGTGAACTTGGTAAAAAAGAGTGAGTGAACTTAGAAAAAAAGAGTGGGTGAACTTAGTAAAGAGTGGGTGAACTTAGTAAAGAGTGGGTGAACTTAGTAAAGAAAAGTTATTACTAAACGAATGAACTTAGTAAAAAAGAGTGTGATTGAATGAACAAACTTTACGAGCAAACGAACTTAGTACTAAAATGATTACCGAGATGAGGGAGATGAGGCGAACGGAAGTCGAAAAGGTCAAAAAAGGGTGCAAAAAGTTAAAAGGCCACTGGACTGCGAGCAAACGTTACATACCAATATACAAACGAAGTTATATATATATGAACGGGGGAAAAAATTTGCGGCAACAGATTCTCCCTCTCCCTCCTGTTTTCTCTCTTCCCTTTCTTTCTCTTCCCTTTCTTTCTCTTCTCTTTATGTTCTCATTTTGGTGGAAGGAGTTGAGAAGGGTGAGGGTTGAAGAAGGATTTAAGAAAAGAAAGTGTGTGAACAATTAAAAGACGAGTTATTATTGGACCCAACTTATATATATTCTATAACGGAGTCGAAAGACTCTAGTAAGGTTAGCGCTTTGACATTGTGTAACCTTATCAGAACAATGCACATACTTCTCACGAAGTAAAAAAAAAAACTATGATGGACGAGATAGGAATCGAACCAATGACCTTCTCCTTGCAAGGGAGACGCGCTACCAACTACGCCACACGCCCAAAACCGATGGTTAATAATCAAATCTTAGTAACATACTCATTACATCTTTATATTTTTAAACTTTTTATAATGACGCCTCTAGCGTATGCTAGGGGTTCGTGGATCGGGTTCAGAATAGGATGAGGAAGGCATTGTTTGTATAGGGGGTTTTAATTTGACACTAACATGGTACCTATGCTCATGTGAGTAGATGATTTTCCTCCTGTATAGTAATACATAAATGTAAAAAAAATGTTTTTATGAAGAAAAACAAAAATAATGGACGAGATAGGAATCGAACCAATGACCTTCTCCTTGCAAGGGAGACGCGCTACCAACTACGCCACACGCCCAGAACCGATAAATTGTACGCTTTAGCAAATTAAACCTAGCCAATAAAGTGTCTCTAGTGTAATTAGAGATTGCACGTTTGTAGAGGGGGTTTTAATTTGATACTAACATGGTAAACCTATGCTCATGTGAGTAGATAATTTTCCTCCTGTATAGTAATACATCTATGTAAAAAATAAAATACACTCTTTTGGATAGCCTTATATTTTGTTTGTTTCTTTATTCAAAGAGCAAAATCTTCTTAATACCAGGCTGGAGCATACACTCTAGGTACAGCAATGTTACATAAGGAACCAGAAACAACAATTGAATAAACACTCCCTCACTCACTCACTTCACGAACAAACTATGTGTCAAAACAATGTTAACCTTTATTTTCGCAAATATTTGGAAATATTCTACAATTAACACAACTGTTACACATACCACAACAATGTGTAAAGTAGTCAAATTCACTTTTATCGTATCATTTATGGTTAATTACCCACTTTAGCTAGACATCCACCCACAACCCACTCCTATCCATAAACTCCTACTCTAACCTGAAATACCTTACAGAAGTATCTGCGTTAACTTTCTCAGTGTCAGAGTTATGCAAATCCCTTTCATAGTAGTGCAAAATGCCCTCTTTGTCAACCAAAATAACCGTTTGGGTTCTCGTCCCATACCACCGCCCAACGGTACCATTTTCTTTCACATCAAACCCCGTGTCCAACGGCGGAATGAAAACAGAATTACGCAACTCAGGTAGCATTTCTTCCCAACTTGTGGTCCTTTTTGTCTTATCATAGGTATCCTCACTAAGAACCCCAAAACACTGGTCTACAAGTCCTTCAACCCGCCCCTCGACAGCAACTGCCTCCAAAGCATCTGTCCCAAGTTTGACCTTTTTCCACGGTTCTGTGAAGAGCGAGTTGGAAACGCCAAATGTTCGCGAAAACCTATCGTCACTTTTGTCATGTATGGTGCCGCGGTGTCCCCGGTTGCTAACCAACTTCAATGGCTCAATCTTTTGTGTCTTTGGGTCCACTCTAAGAGTTCCATAAACCAAGGTAAAACCACCTATACGGGAAAAATCAATCTGCTTGGCTTCGAGGTCCTCTTGCCATTTGAAATCATCTTGATGGGACAGCTCAAGGAACGCCAATGGCAATATCCCACGTGAGACCTCACTGGTAACACAGGCGGGCTCTTCTTCTCGGTAGTTTAGAAGAATGGCTACTCGGGGACCACACTTCTCACCAGTGCTACCACGTGCACCAATCCAGGTTCCGTGCTCTTCTCTCGCCATGTCCAAAGGGGACAATATCTCACCACCAGAGGCTAGCGGCCGGAAATGCCCCAACTTTGTGGGTCTCGCAAAGAATTCATCTCTATTGGAAAGAATGATCAAAGGATATTCGGGGTGTGCAGTAGTGGAAAGTAATATACACATTGTACTTGGGGAAGCAATCGGCGTTTACTGTTTTGCAATCTATTTTCATTTTCTCTACTCACGTATATTTTTGCGGGGTAACTTTTGTGCAAGCGAATCACCCGGAAACCTCTTGGGTGCTACCAAACGAGACATCTCCATCAATACTTCCAGAGTGCTCTTGGAAAACTTTGCGAGGTGCAGCGTGCGCCAGACCCCAGATATCCTTCATGTCCTCATCACTGCCTTGATACCCCCATAAGTACTCGCTATCTGCCTCGGCCCTTGTTTCACTAGTTTCACTATCGTATGCCTTGCTGGCATCCATCTGACCTGGCCCTTCACCACATGACGGCGCACAATACGCTGTGTTGGAAGCACTGCTGTGGTACTCGCCGGGCACAAATTGAGAAAGCCGATTGGTGCAAGGTTCGGATTTGTTCGGCTGCGGTGCCGCGTGAACTCTTGCCTTGTTCGCTCCAAGGTCCAAGTTGCCAACAGTGAAATTATTGGTGAACTCCGTGAAGACGTTTTCGTCCTCATCTTCAAAAAAGCCTACATCATCTCTGAGATCATTGAACTGCGTGTCAAATAGGTTCTCGTCCAACGGGGAGTTTATGTGCTCTGGAATCAAGTCAAAGCGTAATTTTTTTGCAATCGCTGCAGGCTTGTGGTTGCTGCGCGCCACGTTCTTATTGAGCTCAAAAGGTGGTGCAAGTCTCGCCATGGCGCTCTGTGCGACATTCTCCATCAATGCTTTGCTGGTACGTTCAGGGTTCTCATAGGCCTCGGCCGCGACTGCACCCTTGAAGTATGGCATTTTCGATAACTCTATTGCGGTAGGCCGTGTTCTAGGATCCCATTGGAGACACGCCCTAACTACTTCAGCCAAGTTCTTTTGCAGGGGGTCACGAAGAATGTCCTTCATTTGCGCGCCCTCAGCAGGGGGGAACATGAAGCCGAGTTTTCCCGCCAAGTCGCGTGCGGCATCCCAGTATCCTCCAAGTGGAACCAGCTGTTTAGAGCAGTGTTGCAAAGAGTCTGAACCTGGCTCGTTGGGGCTACCTAAAATTTTCAACGTACGCCATATCTGATCCAATTCATTTGATCCAGGAAGCAAAGGTGAAAAGTTGGCAACTTCAGCCGCAACAGCACCAAATGCCCACACATCAATAGGCCGTGAGTACCACTTTTGGCGCAACAATATTTCCGGTGCTCTGTACCACCGCGTGGAGACATATGCCGTGTAGTGTTTGAGGTTGTGGATGTTGCGCGCTAGCCCGTAGTCAGCCAACTTGACGACGAAATTGTCGCTTTTCCGGTGCACTGGGATGGCATCTTTCAGCCCATAGTACTGCTCTGTTGAAATTATCAAAATGTTTTCTGGTTTCACGTCACGATGGAAGTACTCGTACTTGTGAATGTGTTGTATTGCAGCCAATATTTGACTGAGAATTGAGCGAAGGGTGGCACTGGAGAACTGCACTCTCTTTCGGGCTTTCATCAACTGGTAAAGATTTTGGCTCATGGGCTCCATAGCAATGTGTAGTTTGTAGCTAATGTCATCGATAAACATATCGTATATCTGCACCAAGCAAGGGTGTGACGGTATGGTCAAGATAAACTTGACTTCTTTAACACGCATGTAGTCGTTCAAATGGGGCAACTTCTTTTTCATGGTCTTGATGGCCGCAAGTCCTGTTGAGTTTGGTAATGCATCCACCAAAGGATCCATCATTGTGCCCAATTTCTCGTTTGTAGCTCCCATCAATTTATCTTTGTTGCCTTTGTATTTTGCGAGTTCCACAGAACCGAAGCTTCCGTTACCCAAGCTGCTTAAGCTTTGAAACCTGCTGCCATAGGAGGCTAGTGGAATCATATCAGGCGATACAAGCTCCCCGAAAGAATTTAGGGCAGCCATGGAGAAGTTGGAAGAAGTAATACAAGAAGTAATTAAACGCTTGCAGCCAATTTTTTGTGTAAAAAATAGATCGGTTTGAGGAGTGTAAGAAACCTGAAGAAGGGCCCTGAAGTTGCAAAAAAATGTACAAGCTTAGAGGAAGAGCTTCCAAAACACTCAGTCTACAAGGGATACCATATAGTTATTATTACTCATAGTGTCACCGACATTAAGCTCTGTGGTATTATATTTTGCAACCATTTTTGGTTTTTCGGAGCGAAAATGCTGCTAAATCGTAGTGGCATTTTAGGTACGTAAATGACGGCACAGATATACTTAAAAATGAAATAACAGACTGAAGAATGTATGAGAAGTGTAGTGGGTTGTCCTTTTGTTTGGACTGGGTTTACAGTTCAAAGCATAACGTTTTTACTGTAATGAATTGGCGGTCTCGAGGAAGTTTTAAGAGCAGACATGGTCTTAAGCAATTGGAAGCTGTAAAAAGCTGTGATGACGGGCAGTTGGGAGTTTCAAAAGAAGCACTCATGATATCCTTATACTAAGGAATTTAAACAAAGTTTACATTAAGCAGACATGATTGTCCGTAAGAGATTGAAAGTTTTGCAACAGCTTTAGTTCAATTAAAAGTTTTGCAACAGCTTTTCAATTGAAAGTTTTGCAACAACTCGACTTTCATTGAAACTTTACAAGCTTTCATTAAAGTCTTCCGTAATAGTTATTTACAGAAATGAAAGCCTTAAAGCCCTACGAATCACATCTAAAGCCCACTGCTGTGAACTGGAAAACATACCATACATTCGAAACCAGCAATACAGCACTGATTCTACAGAGACCACAAATTACTAAAGCCATTCAAATAAAGCATGCACCTTGAACTAACAATAACCTACTTTTTTTTATACTTTAGGAAACCACAGCACCCATATGCTCCTATAATCTACAAAGTTACAAGCCATACAGCTGTGTTTTTTTTGCTACGGCTTCTAGCTAGTTGAGGGAAGGCATTCCTGACGTAATGCCACCCAAAATCTATATACTTATGCGAAGTCAACAAAGTCTGAGTTCTTTTGCAAGGCATCTAAAACAACCTCATCGTCACTGGATTCTTCATCACTGGAATCCACGATCAAGAATTCAGAGTTTTCACGGAAGGTGCTTGTTTCGCTAGTGCTCTCGGTAACGTCGATATAAGCCTCATACTTGCCATCCAAGCTGGGCTTGTCGAAAAGCACCAGAGGCTCTACCAGGTACGAGTTTTGCACAACCTTTTTCTTTTCATCAGACTCCACAAATACCTCTTCCGCTAGAATATCGTCCTCACTGCGCACGTACTTCTTTTGATTCAACATCAACTGCTGTGTTCTTTTCGTTATCGGATGTCCCAATGAACACGCCTTCCCGCGTGGACAAAAGCCGTCCTCTTCAAAGTCGGGACAGTTCCACTCGTGCATGAAGGGGCATTTTTTACCACGATCGCACCAGCCGCCGACCGCAAAAGGACGGCAAACCCAGATCTCATAGTTCAAATCTTCGTAATTGGGGGGTTTGTGGTGCAAGAAATTACAGTTTGTGTTGGAGCACTTGTTTTCCAAAAAGTACTTGCACAAAGGCGTGTTGAACTCATTGAGGTCATGGTTGAATAAACAGTTGCGGTTGAAGCAACTTCCTTTAAGATGCTGCCGACATACACGGATCCGTGCAGTATCATGGCGGTACTTACAGAGAGAGCCTTTGCGGCAAATACCTGGAGGTTAGTATTGTTGTGATGAAATTTGCAAAATACTCACCAGTTCTCGAGAAATATCGGCAGAGGTCTTCTTCGATGCTAAATTGTTAGTAGGGCACCAGCCAGGGGAAAAAGCCTATACATACACCCTTGCTCTTCCAGAGATCTTTTTCAATATCCCATTCTTTTTCTTGGAGTAGGACACACCGTTCCATTCTGTGGCCTGTGAGTTGGTGTTGAGACTGATTGGAACAAGGCGATCGCCTCCTCTTGTTACGGCGTACTTCACGCCATCAAATTGGATACGATCTCGGTCATCAGTCTTGACTTTATTCTTTGCAATTCGTTGCCTTTGTGCATGCTGCTTTTTAATCTGGTCCGCTTTGAGTTGCTGGAGGTATCGCAAACGTGCAATTTGCATGGAGCGTTCTTGTTCCCCTTCATATGCTGCGGAACTCACTAGCTTCATGCTTCCTTTGTTGATTTGCATCACGTACGAGGGCGTAGACTGCTTGTCCAGATCCGACAGACTCGGTGGATGTTCCTTTGCAGCTTGATCAAACAGATTGGGTTGAGGTTCATTTTGGTCAAGCAAACTTGGAATTGTTTCATTTTGAATAGAAAGTCTTGGATTTGTTTCATTTTGATCAGAAAGTCTTGGGTGTGTTTCTTGTCCGGCTTGGTCAGAACTTGTATCTAGTCCGTCCTGCCCGGCTTGTTCTGGGCGTAAGCGCTCTTGGTTACTGTTATTGTTAGTATCCTGATCCAGGCTATTGGTAGTGGTACCGCCAAACACCACGGACATTGCACGGTGGGCATAGGGTCTTGAATATGGCAGTCGGTGGTTGTATGCGGTCAGTCTGCCACGGATCAGGCCGCCTCTTCGCGATGGGTATTGGTGAGTGTGTGCAGGAGCGCCATGCAAAATCGAGGTCCCTGCGTTCATTCCACGCTTAGAGATGGCCTCCCGCAACGCTGCGATTTCTGCGTATTTCGCTTTCACGATATCGTCGTTGTTCATGGGCTCTTGTGAAGCTGGAAAAGACTAATGTTGCAAACTGCAAAAAGCCGAGCGAGTGCAAATGCAATGGCCTGAATAATTTTTGCAGGTTGACAAAATACACTAACCTGCAATATCCAAAGTGCAGTCTTTACCTGCAATCTATTTAGATCATTTCGACGGCAAATGAGTTACACCAAGCTCAAAAGCTACTCGGCGAACGCCATTGCAGAGATCTTGCCACTTGACAAAGAGTCCATCAACGAGCTTATAAGTTACGCCCTTTCACTCCCCACGGATCATGATATACAAGCACACTTCCTCAACCTATTTGGCGAGTCTGACGACGCACTTTCCTTCGTGACCAAGTTCATATTGCTCAAACACGAGGCAGAAGAACAGGACAAAGCAAGTTCGCGACCTCCCACACCATTGGCATCATCCAAGGCATGGAGAGGAAGTCCAGCTCCAGAAAAGAAGAAAATACACGCCAAAGGCAGACTAGACAAGTCCAGTGGATCTACAACGGTTTCGCAGTTATTAGATGCCAAACCTTCCAACAAGGTTTCGCAGCAACAGCAGAAAAAAAACAAAAAGAAAAACGTAGAGGATTTGCGCGACATAGATGCGATCTTGATAAATTTGGAGCTTCAGAATGCTAAATCAGAGGGTCACCGCGTATGCAATTGCAACGCCACCCGGCATGCACTTTTCGAGTTGGCGCCCAATTGTCTCAATTGTGGGAAAATTATCTGCACGAAAGAAGGGCTCCAGCCTTGCCTGTATTGTGGTGCTGATCTTCTCAATAAAAAGGACCGGCTGGAAATCATTGAGATTCTCAGGAGGGAAAAGGAAGATATAAGCGATAAGCAAGAAAATCCTAATAACAAGAAGATCCAGGAACGGAAAGGTGCTCTAGCCAGGGGCAAGGGCATAAAATATGCGCTCACAGCAGGAGAAAACTTGTGGGAAGCACAAGACAAGGCATTGAAGAAAGCAGATGAAGAAGCAAAAAGAAGCGCAGAATTGCGACAGCAAGAAATGCGCAGGCTTGAGGAGTTGAAAAAACAAGAGGAGGCGTTTAAGTTGTATGAGAGGACGAATGCGGACGCAGATCTTGTGAAAGCCCAGGAACGACTCGATACATTGCTTAATTTCCAAGAAACAGGAGCCGAGAGGACAAAAATTATAGACAATGCTGCAGACTTCGACATGCCCTCTAGCAGTGGCAACTTGTGGCTCCTGCCTGTGGAAAGGGCGTTACAGCTTAAGAAGCAACAGAGCCAGCAGCGTAAGCATTTGGAGAATAAGAATATGCGAACTGGCAGGGGCAAGCGTGTGGTTGAGATGGTGATACGGGATGGTAAGGTTACAATGGTTGAAAAAACTGTGGCCGAAGAAGATGATGCCGAGGATAACGAGATTGAAGATTTGGAGCAACGCATCAACAAGGAGAGGATAGCAGGAGAAAAGGAGCTTGCTCTGAATTTATGGGACTATGAGGCTGATAGGAAGAAATGGGAGAAGCCGGTTTATCCAGGGGACAAGAGGGACACAAATGTGGGTTCTCAAACCGAAGGTACTTCTAGGAAAAAAGTTCAGTTTTCGTATGATCCGGAGCAAAATGAGTTACTTGAGATGTCTTAGCGTGATTTATTTGATGGTAAAAGTTCTTTTAATGGCTAGATTAGATTATTTTTGAGGTTTATTGCAAGGAAAAGAATTATACGGTGGTTTTGGGTATAAGTTCAGTTGTCGGGTATTTTTCTCGATTCAAGTTAGCTCCGGAAGTTTTCTGTTAAGATCTCAACGGTTATAGCCAAAAGGTTGACAAAAGAACTTCATTCGCTTCTCTCATAAAGTGAGTGAGTGAGTGAGTGAAGTAACACTATACTTGAAGATGAGTGAATTCACACTATATTTCGAGATGAGTGAATGGATACTATATTTGGAGATGAATGAACAAACGAACATCATTGACACTTATAATTGACTTACTCGCTAACTTCACTCGCTTTGCTCGTTCAGTATTTACCAGTTTGATTGAAGTGCCATGTGTCTACAATATAGGCGATTATTTCCGAGAACATGGTTCGGTAACTTATCAATTCTAAACTGAGAGACCCTGAAGTCTACGGGATCTGATTCATGTGGACCAAAAAAAGTGTTGACATGAATTATGACAAACGTAGAAGTTCAAATATCGAGATCGTAAAATCAAACTGTAGAAAGGGTCTTTCCAGGATAGAAGTCCGACAAATGTGTCAATGCCTTTTTTCACACTACAGAACCACCTTCCTGTGGAAGCAGGTGGGCAGAATCGGAAACTCAAGAGCTGCTAAAGCGACGATTTTCATTGATGGTGGTTGTCGAACGTTATTTGTTTTTGCAAGCTGCTTTTGTGAGAACTTATATCGAACTTCACGAGCGAAGCGAGTGAGTGAGTGAACTTATATAAATGGAGAATACCTGAAAGAACGAACAAACTTCACTCGCTTCGCTCGTGAGTGAACGTACATCAATGGAGAATACCTGAACGAACGAACAAACTTCGCTCGTGAATGAACTTACATCAAAAAAGGATTAACTGAACAAACCATCGTGATACAACATACCTTATATAAACATGACACGAGATGAAGGAGGCCCAGGAGAGTCACACAATAGAATACTCCTCGCTATTTTTATCAGGGACGAAGGTGAAGTTAGTGGCCTACTTTAAGGGGTGAATCTCGCAGGACATTGGCTGACATCACAAACATCCATTATATGAATATCTAGGCAAGTCTGCGTATCCTTCTGTGATGGTTGTGTGCAATTCAGATTCATCTTTTTCTGTTGCGGCTGTAAGATTTGCTGTACAGTGTCTACTGATACAAAAGTAAACGATCGTCTGATTCATTTGTTGTAAACAGATGTACTCATAAATCAAAACGGTTTTCCCCATCTAGCCGTTTTTGCAGTCAATAGTGTTTACGTAATCATTTGCAACCATTAAAGTATTATGTAATCGTGTGAGGGTAGGATGCGAAAGGTTGTAACCTACAATGCAACTCGAAAGGTCCAAATACATAAAAAGGCTGTTTAAGATAGAAAGCTGTGAAAAAATATGCACATCTGCAAAGTTGAAAAAGATCTTTTAGTTGCTGAACACACAATCTGTTGTGTTCTATATGTCCAATTATTCATTCACTCACTTGCTTCCTCATTCGTTCAGTTATCTCTATATGATGTAAGTGAGTGAGTGAACTTGCTTCCTCAATAGTCACCTTTATCTTCATATAATGCAAGTTCACTCACTCACTCGCTTCGCTCGTTCATTCGTCATCATGTGTATATAATGCAGTTCACTCACTCACTCGCTTCACTCTTTCATTCGTCGTCATCTCTATATAATGCAGTTCACTCACTCACTCGCTTCGCTCGTTCATTCGTACAGGGCTATGCCACAACTAGGGCATCGGCCCTCGCTATGCAACGGGTCTTATGGCCTAAAGTATGCCCTCTTAAAGATAGGATATCCCTGTATATAGTCTACCAAATTAGTCTTATGTACAGTCCCAGCACCTCTGATACCTTACAATAAGATTAGGTCAGGTAATATGCCTTTCGTCTATTATATATTTCCAGCATCCAAATGTCAGATACTACCAAGTGTGATTCAGTTTTATCGAATGTTTGAAGATTGTGTTTCGGTAGTATGTATTAACTTTTCCCCAGTTGCTTCCTCATTCGTTATCTCCATGTAATGCAGTTCACTCACTTGCTTCCTCATTCGTTATCTCCATATAATGCAGTTTACTCACTTGCTTCCTCATTCGTTATCTCCATATAATGCAGTTCACTCACTCACTCACTCGCTTCGCTCGTTCATTCGCTCGTTCATTCATCACCTCCTCATTCTTTTCTTAAACGCCTTAGTTCTCGGGTCATTTATTCTAGACCTCTGGAAATTATCACTAATTGGATTTCTCATACCCCGGGTGTTCTCCGGGATCTTTCTTCTGTAAACCTCATCGTGATCACTTTCCTCCTCTTCCTCCTCTGAATTCATATACGACTCAAACTCCTCTTCTTTCGACTTTGCAATCTTGGCTATTTCAAGATGGATGTCTTTGTTCTGGAATTGGTCCTCCGCTTCCGGACCAAGGCGAGGCTTGATCTTCCACCTGCGCGTGGTTCTCTTTTGAGTGAATTTCTTCCTCATCTTGACAGGACTATCGGTAGGTTCAATTTCCTCCTCCACATCCTCGTCAAACTCCTCCTCAAACGGCTCGACGGACTGGGCCTCGTTAAACACATCGGCAAGTTTTCGCGAGAGAAAACGGTGGGGCTTCAAGGGAGATGGCGACACCAGAAACGGAACAGAGCCTTTCACTGGAGTTGTGTGCAGTTTCTTTGGAAATGCATCAGATTTCACAGAAAGGTATTTGGGAGTATTGGGAGTAATTTCTGAAGGAAGAGAAAGATCAAGCAGAGCTTTGGAAATGCCAGGATCGGCAAGCGAAGCCTTGGAATTTTCAGAAGCTACAAGTGGAGCCTTGGAAATTTGAGAATCCACCAACAGCACCCCCAAAACTCCAGGAACACCATTAAATTCAGAATTTTCAACTGCCCCCAAACCTGTACTCTTTGCCGGACTCGCAAGTTCGTTCAACCGGGCCATCACGTTTTTTGTGCTTTTTGGAGTCCTGAAGTCAAAATCACCTCTCTTTGTTGGAGATGGCAAGTTGATTTTGACTGGCGTAGTGAAAACATTCGCTTTTGAGGGACTTTCTGAAGGTTTGACCAACAGGGGTTTGAGTGGACTACTTGATGAGCCTTTGAATTGGGACGTGCTGGTTTCCGCGTGATCTTTTCGCTTCAAGGGCGAAGAGTCTGGTGGGGTCATTCGGTAGTCGAAGATCAGGAGCACTTTTCCATGTGCCTGTGGAGTTGGTCCTAGTTCAGCGTTGGCAACGGGTGAGTAGAGCTGTTTATCGGATTTTTCAGCAACATTGTAAGATGTTGAATGGGTTGTGTATGTAGATGCTGTTGAATGGGCTGATGTGTATGTAGATGTATGGGTTGTGTATGTAGTTGCTTTCGATGTGTAGTCAGTCCTATGAGAAGTTTGACCTTTTTCTGATTCATTGCGCTTTCTCTCGGACCTCAATTTCTGGTACTCTTTATACATTTCGTTGATGTGTTTTTCCTTCCTCACATCTGCGCTGGAAGGCTTGCGATTGTTGGTTCGAAGGAACTCGTGTTCCCATTGCTTGATCTGGTGTTTCAATGTTGCTTCCATGATGAACGCGACGCGTTTTTTTCGGATGGGAATTCACGAACGAACTTCACGAGCGAAGCGAGTGAGGTGAGTGAGTGAGCAAAAAAAGAGCTAACGAATCGAACGAGCAAACGAACCGAACGAGCGGAGCGAGTGAGGTGAGTGAGGTGAGTGAGTTAATGAGTGAGGTGAGTGAGGTGAGTGAGTTAATGAGTGAGGTGAGTGAGGTGAGTGAGTTAATGAGTGAGGTGAGTGAGTTAATGAGTGAGGTGAATGAGTTAATAAAATATGAAAGAGCTAACGAACTAATCTTTTCCATGACTAGTTCACCCTCACCCAGTAATATAGCACATATAATCAGTAATATAGCACACCCACTCACACCCACTCATACCCAGTCACTACTATACCATACATAATCACGTTTTACTTCCAACTATATCTCTATTATAACTCACGGTGTCAATGTTATACAGGCGTAAGAGAACCGGTGATTTGGTTTCCGGGTGCACAAATATATACAGTAATTCAATTGCGTGTCCAGATCCCTTCAATTATGTACGTTCACTGAGTTACTTACTCCTTTAGTTAATCACAGAATTTGTTCACTCACTCACTTCACTCACTCAATTAATTCACTCACTCAATTACTTCACTCACTCACGCTACACCCAGTCTTCTTGCTGTCTGCCTTCGTACGTTAACTGGTAACGTCCCAAGT
Source organism: Kodamaea nitidulidarum (assembly GCA_030674215.1). Lineage (NCBI taxonomy): Eukaryota > Fungi > Ascomycota > Pichiomycetes > Serinales > Debaryomycetaceae > Kodamaea > Kodamaea nitidulidarum. Next base: position 40,998 of record JAJLWI010000092.1, on the reverse strand, counting down.
ATCAGTATTCAGAGTGGTTGAGTATAATGTATGGAGTAAGCTTCAACGTTATGCAGGCGTATGAGAAGATGAAAGGTATCATATGGTCATAGCAGCAAAGTAAGTACCAGTAACCGGACGAACTTCACGAGCGAAGCGAGTGAAGTGAGTGAAGTGAGTGAGAGAGTTAGTGAGTGAGAGAGTTAGTGAGTGAGAGAGTGAGTTAGTGTCCCATTCACTCAGTGTTGACTCAGTGCTCTATTTCACCTTCCATATCCCCAGCTTCATCAGTACGGAGCGAAGGGTTTTCAATATCTCACCGTCCGTATCCAAACTTCATCAACACGGAGAGGAGAGAAAGGCTCTCACATTCAATATCCCAAGCTCCACGGAGCAAAAGGCTCTCAATATCTCATCTTCCACATTCCAAGCTTCGTCAGCATTTCACTTCGCTCAGTGCTGACTCAGTACTGACTCACCTTCCATATCCCAAGCTTCGTCAGCACTTCGCTTCGCTCAGTGCTGACTCAGCGCTGACAATAAATCCCTCGCCGGAGCATAAACTCCCTCCTCCTGCATAACCTCAACAGCCCTCCTAAACGCACGCTCCTCCTCACCACTTCCAAAACACCCACCCACACTCTTAAAATCCTCTTCAAAACGGGCCCAGTAGTAGTAGAAAAAGTGCCTGCTTGCATGCGAATCACCCCGCGCTGCAAGATACACCGCCAAGCGCACCCACTGAGAAATTGCGCCTTGCTTCGTCAACGTTCTGTTTTCTATGGTGCTCATGATTGATGTGTTCCACTCGCTCCAGAATTTGGCCCACTTCCCAGCGTGGCCGTAGATGTGGAGAACCAACTCGCGATAGGCTGGCGAAGCCTCACGACCAGATACTTCATTGTTGTGCTTAAGTATATAGAGCACATCGCGCAAGCGATTCGTAGCAAGAAACAGCTGGGATCCACCCTCGGGAAACGGAGCATCGTTGTAAATTATGTCATCAAGTGCCTGGGTGCCGAGAAAGGCGTCTCCGTTGTCCTTGAACGTCAAACGCAAAAGCAAGGGCACAAAGGTCGGAGAGCTTAAAAGCAGCTCCATAGACACCGAGGAGAAGCGCGTCACTCGTGCAATAAAGGCAGCCAATAGATCAAACTGCTTGTCAATAAGCTCACAAGCATGCTTGTGGTCACTGGTCTCTGAGTACTCAGGAGAGTCAATCAACAACAGCGCATACGTGGTGATGTCCTTCGCAATCACGTCGTTCAAACTTTCCTCACTAAGGTTGCACATCACATCCAAGTCCTTGTGCTTGGCAAGAATAGCCTCCTCCACTTCGCCAAACAGCACGTCTCCCGAAATGTGCAACTTGATGTAGAGACTCACACGAGCAGCGTAGTTGTCGAGAGTAGGCGTTGCAGGAAACCTGTCGTCAAAAACCACCTTTTGCGCACGATTCATGTTGCGTGCAGACATGTGGAATCTGCGAATACCAATGAAGATATCATCCGACTCGGTTGCAAATTCGTCTTCTCTCTGGTACTTGTGCACATCCTCTTCTCTGCAGTAGAGTGTTTCCAAAACTAACTCGTCCCTCCTTTCACGGGTCAAAATGTGAATGTGGATGTTGTCCACAAAAGTGTTGCAAACCACCCAGCTGTTGGGCAGACGGCCATACTCGTTGTCAGTAGCCGAGGGGCCTTTTCTGGCACGTCTAAGTAAACGACGGCGAGCAGCAGGAGAAACTGCCGCAGAAACAGCACCTTCCATCAGCGGCAAAACATCGTGTGTGTGCTTCACATAATGCCTCAACTCCGCAGCGGCCTTGTAGATATGCTTCTGCGACTTACCCGTAGCCAAGATTACGTAATCCATCTTTTGGTGCTTCAGCGAAAATGGATGTGAGGAAGGGAGTGTTGTGAGGTCGAAGAGCGCGATGTCGGTGAGTCCATGTTCGTGTGCCAAAAGCTTGAGGAAGGGCTCGAGCGACGATGGGGCGTGTTTGGGGATCTCCGGAAGATCGATTTTCTTCTTTTCTAAGAGTGGAGATGCTGAGTCGTCACGAAGGTACCATGGGATATCTGAGTTTAGATCGGATGTGGGTGTTTTGGAGGAATCACGGTTTTGCCATATTGGCGAGGATGTGAAGTTCCTGGCTTGAGTGAGTGATCGGAGCCCCACTATTCTGGTGGCGGTTGTTATTGACCTGATCATATTTGCCATTAAGAAGAGGGATTGGGAGATGTCGCAAATGTCGGACATATATATTACTGAACGAATGAGCGAGCGAAGCGAGTGAGTGAATGAACATACAATATTATAGAGGTGACTGAATGATGAGCGAGCAAACATACAATATTATAGAGATGACTGAACGAATTCACGAGCGCAGTGAGTGAGTGAGCATACATTATTATAGAGATGACTGAATGAATGTCGAATGTCGCAGGAAATGTTGGATATCGCAGTGAATGTCGGATGTCGCAGTGAATGTCGTTAATTGAAGCGTATGTCGTCGATGTATGGAGAAGTCGTGGAGTAGATTGTTCATATGAAGAGAATTTCAATGTGTAATTAAAGAGTGCTTATATATGCTCTCTTTCTCCTACATTAATCTTCTAATTTCTGTCATCACCCTCGTTGTGCGTACGTTATCTCGAAATCTCTATACAAGTCTTTTCTCTATAATCTTTATTAATATGACTTTGTCTCGAAAAACTCTATACATGACTTTTCTCTATAAACGTTTCCATCCATTATATTATCGTTTTTCCTCTATTATCGTTCATCCATTATATTATCGCATTTCCTCTACTAATCTCCACAGTATCTCTAAGTTACCTGAAACATTTGACACAATACTGCTACCTCCAAATGCTCTCGTCTACATCTTATCGGTAACTTAAACAGAACAGTCTTTTTTACGGAATATCGGTATATATGGAAGCGGTGGTCCCGTGTTTCACTATCATGTAAAGAATTACTCTCGGTTATTGAACACTGCTACCTTATATTTATCCTCCCACCACTTGCAGCTTTTGACCGCATTACGTAAGATTTGTCTCAAAAGATTACATAATTATTACATAATGTTTATTGACTGCAAGACTTACTTATAGAAGGGAGAATCAACCGAACGGTTCATGTGACAGCTACGAAGCGGGAATCCTCGCCTATTGACTACAGCTGCAAAAATAACGTGATCATATCAGGTGAAAATGAACCTCGGAACGAACTTACCAAATAGGGTATGTACTTGAGATCAGGAGAAGTGTATAAATATGGATAGAATATCAGCTAAAAAGCCCAGCTTCAAACCCACTTCTCTCCAACATTTCTGTACTCTTTGGCTAAAAGTTTAGGTATTCTTAGCCAAAAGCTCAATTGGTGGTATAGCTTGGTGGTTTTTTTGATTCATAATTGGTTATAATATCGGGATAGAAGATGTTAAAATGGTATTATATGGCTTGTTAAGTGGTGGTTTACAATCTTCCAGAACAATGGAAAAGAAGATGTTCTCTGTGCATACTACCAATTGAGCTTTTGGCTAAGATTGCCCACAATTGCAGTCAAAATTTAATCCATGAGGATGAATATTGCAGTTCAGTTTGATAAATTTTTGATTCTGAGTCCAGTATATTGACAGAAGCAACAGCGTTTTATAGTGTGTAGAAGATCGGATGATTGCTCATACGGTGACGGGTGATTGAATATTGAACTACGGTCTTAAAAATTTGACTAAAATTTTAGGTAACTCACTGACTTCGTCAGCTCATTCGTTACTCATCCTCATTAAACCTCTCAAACTCACTCACTGACTTCGTCAGCTCATTCGTTACAGATCCTCATTAAACCTCTCAAACTCACTCACTGACTTCGTCAGCTCATTCGTTACAGATCCTCATTAAACCTCTCAAACTCACTCACTGACTTCGTCAGCTCATTCGTTACTCATCCTCATTAAACCTCTTAAACTCACACACAGACTTCGTCAGCTCGTTCGTTGAGCTCATTCATTTTTTATGTCGCATGTCGCAATCGCATGTCGCAATCCCATCCCTCTTCTCATCTCTTCCCAAATGTCGTATTATTTTCACCACCATGGCTAAACTCGTCCACAACGTCCAAAAGAAACAGCACAGAGAACGTTCGCAGGTATCGAGCCGTGCTCGTTTCGGGCTCCTCGAAAAGAAGAAGGACTACAAACTCAGAGCAGATGATTACCACAAGAAACAAGCCGCATTGAAAGCCCTCAAGTTGAAGGCCCAGCTGTACAATCCCGATGAGTACTACCATGCGATGGTAAACAGGAAAACGGATGAGCGGGGTATCTTACAGCTGCAGGGAGAAGGTGTAGAATTCAACAACGATCAGATGAAATTGTACAAGACCCAGGACATTAACTATGTGCGCACAATGCGTTTGCAAGAGAAGGCCAAAATTGAGAAGGAAAAGAGGGATTTGGCTCTCAAGGCAGGAGGAAAACACACGGTTTTTGTGGACTCGCTAGAGGAGCAACAGAATTTGAAACCAGAAGACTTTTTCAAGACCGACGCCCGGTTATTGGACCGTAGGGAAAACCGGTTGCGCGTAGACCAGTTACAGAGTAACCAGCGTTTGTTTGAGGCCAATATGGACCATGAGCAGATAGATGAACAAAATAAAGAGAAGCTTCAGCGCTTGAAGATGTTGAAACAGCGCTTGAAGCGTGAGAAGGAATTGGGTGAGGTGGAGGAGAAGTTGGCTCTTCTGACAGAGTTGATGAAGAAGGGTGGTAGTCGGAAGTTGGTGGATAAGAATGGTAAGGTTTATTATAAGTGGCAGAATGTCAGAAAAAGGTAACTTCCGAGCGAACGAACTTCCGAGCGAAGCGAGTGAAGTGAGTACGGGAGGGAGTAAGTGAGGGTGTGAACTTACTTTATATGCAGAATAACTTCCGAGCGAACTTCCTTTATATTGAGAAATAAGTTCACTCACTCACTCACACTATATGGAGAAATAACTGAGGATAAAGCGGGGGATAAAGAGGGTTCATGAAAGATAGGAGTATTACCTCAAAAAAGGAAACTAAAATATCAACCGGAGTACCCACAAAAGAAAACTGTCAAAACCATCAACTGGAGTACCTCAAAAAACTACCACCTGGAGTACCTCAAAAAACTACCACCTGGAGTACCTCAAAAGAAAACTGGATCATCTCTTCAAGTAACTCACTTCTGAGATCACCAACTATTGGAGAACTTGACTTCGTTAAACAAACTACTCTAATTCAGCGAGACTAGCAAGAATAGTCTAGGAATGATAGAACAAATAAAACCAAACAGGAAATGACAAAGGGTCGATGGGAGAAGTCTGATTCGACAATAGCATTAATAAGCGAAATTTAGGAGCGTAAGTGGGTATTGTAAGTTTAGTGTAGCGTGCTAAGGAAGCCAAAAACCCTGATTGAATGTTGCCAGGTAAATTTTTGATTCATTATTGTAGTCGATTTTTTTGTCTAAAATATGTAAACTGACATCCACTTATGAAGTTTGTATTAACTACTGACGATTTACGAATTGATATTGCTTTGCATAATTGAATGGACATACGAACTGAACGAGCAAAGTTGCACTATACGGAAACATAACTGAACAAACTGAGTGACTGACCGACTCATGTGTATATATTATATAAAGATGGCTGAATTAAGAATAAATCAATAAGTGCAGAAAACTGTTTCCACAACTGATCGAAGTCGTCTGTCAACTTGAACAGATAACAGGGCAAGCAAAAGTGGTAAGGAGAGTTACTTTACATAGAAAGAAGTGAACAAACTTTGTATAGAGATAACTGAATGAACGGGTAAAGTGAATGAGTAAATAAACTTTATATAGAAATGAATGAATAAACTTCATATAGAGATTCGAATGAACAAGTGAACGTGTTAGTGAACAAACGTAATAAAGAAATAACTAAATGAACAACTGAGCGACTGAGTAAACATTGCATATCTGAATGAGTGAAGAGGAAAACTTGTTTTTGTTAATCTACTGTGAAGAGAATCGCACATATAACTGTTTTACGAATGCACATAGAATACACCTTGGGGTGCTTGTTTGGCTAAATCGCATAAAAACGCTTTTCCAAACACTCTTTGTATGATTCATCAAATTCAAAACATAAAGACTAAGTACAGTCATCAGTCATACAACCTCTTCGATAATGGGTAGCTAGTTAACTTTTTTTGTGATCGGTTCTGCCCCAAATTTGCAGCCATTTCCGAAAGCCTCAAAAAAAGTACACCTGAGTAGAAAAGCAAATTTTCAAACAATGTTTAGAATCAATACCTGCAAAGTGAGGGTCGGCTTTTCTGGTCTATATGAGGTGGAATTTCGAAAGAGTTTAGTTGGGTTTTGGTTCCAATGATTAACACCTTTTTCTCAACACTAGTACACTAATACTCCATGAGCGAGGCGAATGGAGTGAGTGAAAACTTACTTAAATTAAAAGATAACTGAACGAACGAACGAAGTGACTAATAGAGTAATTAGTTCTGATAGTCTGTGTATCATCAGCATAGAGAGAAATTGAGAGGTGAGTGTGCAAAAGATCAATTGAGTTAAAACTGAATCAACGAACATCCTGGGATAAATACAGTTTATATGTTTTGGACTCAACAAGAATATTTTGGGGGTGCTCCACGAGCGAACGAGCTAGCGAGTGAGTGAGTGAACAGAAATGATATACACTGATAACTGAACGAACGGACGAGCTAGCGAATGAGTGAGTGAACAGAAATGATATACACTGATAACTGAACGAACGAACGAGCTAGTGAGTGAGTGAGTGAACAGAAATGATATACACTGATAACTGAACGAACGAACGAGCTAGTGAGTAAGTGAGTGAACAAACATTATATACAAAGGTAATTGAGTGACTGAGAGAAGTGAATTACTGACTGAGGAAAACTTGTTTGCTCGTTTAGTTTGCTTGTTCGTTTAGTCGTTTAATAAATTTCACTGGGTATTTGAAAATTAATGATTTCACTGTTATTTGGCTACTCTGAGCACTTTGACGACATATAAAAGCAGTGTTACCTGCTGATGATAATCCTTTCTCGTGCAGCATGATTTAAAATTCTTTGGTTGCGATTGCCACTTTGCTCATGGTTTCCTTTGCAGTATCCATACACCCCTGGTATCACTTGTAGAGACCCATAACTTAACGAGCGAAGCGAGTTAAGTGAGCGAGAGAGTGAAGTGAGTGAGCGAAAGAGTGAAGTGAGTGAGCGAGTGAGTGAGTGAGTGAGTGAGTGAGTGAGTGAGTGAATAGTGTGAATAAGTAGAACTCTTAGTTATTATCCTCAGCTGAAAAAACTTATGAAACCAGTCACCATTGTCTTCATTTGATGGTGTTCATATCATGTACATTTTATAAAAGTCTGTTCTTTCAGCTATCTCTGTATAATGTAAGTTTGCTTGTTGGTTATCTCCCTAAAATGTGAATTCACTCACTCATTCACTTCAATCGCATTGCTGTTTCAGTTCGCTCGCTCGTTCAGATATCTCCCTATAATGTGAAACTACTCACTCACTTCAATCACTTCGCTCTTTCAGTTCGCTCGCTCGTTCCAAGTGCGATAATAAGTAAACTCATAGTTACAACGCTTATTTTAGTTTTATGCCAAACGAATCGGCGATTATTGAATGGGTGCAAAAAATCATTTTTGTGCCACTTTATTCAAGTCAGTGACGCGGTTAGGCTCATGAAAAACGGCTAATGCTGTAGTTTTGTTGATGTCGCCGCTATGGTGGTGAATATAGGAAAATAAGCGTTGTAACTATGAGTATACTTATTATCGTACTTGGAACGAGCGAGCGAACTGAAAGAGCGAAGTGATTGAAGTGAGTGAGTGAACAAAAAGAGTGATTAAGGGACACCTAAAATACCCGTATTGCAATACCAACTATGACGGGGGGAGACCTACAATAGATATTCAGATATTATGAGACTATGGATACACTCAAAATGAAGTCTTACTACTTGATACCCATGAAATGCAAAAGACATGAAGTGAAGGCATATCGTATAACAGGAGTATACGCGCATATAGTCTGGCATAGATACACTAGGGCACTTCAAGAGTCACAACACTGACGTGTTGTTACACGCGGACTTGTCACTTGTAAACAAGCCTGTGAATAAATTTCACTTCAGTACTTCTGCATTCTTGCTTATAAATATCCAACTGCTAATATGTAGGCATTTCACGAGTAGTAACTCAAGTTACGGAAAGGACTGCAAGTTCCATAAGCTAATGACATGAGCGAGGGACCTAACTAATATGGAAAGGACACAAGAATGCGATATGGAACAAGGGGCCTGATACGGAGGCGGGTAGCAGCAAAGTATAAATAGCAGGTGCACAAGCACAGTTTGATTATCGAGAGATCTACAGAGGATTTCTTACCTAAGCTTCTAACAAGAATACACATAGACCCACATTTATCTATCTTAGACTGATTACTGGACGTAATTATTCTGATTGAGGTTACTTAAGTTATACTACCGGAATTTTGGCATTAGCCAGGCACAACGCCAAAATTCACACAACCTTCAAGTTTCCTGTGATATTCTGCGGTAATTCAGGAAATTAATTTAGTATTTCTATATATTGTAAGTTCACTCAGGAAGTTATTTAGTATTTCTATATAATTTAAGTTCACTCAGGAAGTTATTTAGTATTTCTATATAATTTAAGTTCACTCAGGAAGTTATTTAGTATTTCTATATAATTTAAGTTCACTCGAGTTCATTCACAATTTATATAGAAGAAAGTTCATCTTTCAGAATTTCTATATAATATAAGTTCATTCATTCGGAAGTTTCATTTTGAAAGTTCACTCAAAAAGTTTATTCAGCATTTCTATATTTCAAGTTCACTCATGAAGTTCGTTCATTCAGTATTTCTATATTTTAGTGAATTCACTTACTCACGTCATTCGCTTCGCTCATGAAGTTCGTTCGTTCAGTTATCTATATTTTTGAATGTTTTCGAATAATGGCTGCAAAAAGTTTCCATTTGCAAAAACTTGCATAATTTCCTAATTGAACATAATACTCTAATCCCCACATATACTCACTTTCTCAGTGAGCAATAACCTATAATACAACATCCCCGTTAATCCGTCATTACACCAAGTTAACGTTAGTTGATAGTCCTGTTTCTTATTCTCTTCTCTTCTCTTCTCCTTCCCTTAATCTCCCATAAGTCTACTCCCTCACTCACTCATTCACCCACTCCAATAATTTCACTCAATTCAAAAGTTTAACTCAGTTAAATCAGCTCAGTCACTCAATCACTCACTAACTTTATTGACTCACTCATTCCATGTTTCACTCGCTCCATGTAAGTTCACTTACTCCATGTTGGTTTACTCACTGACTCACTTATCTCGCTTCGCTCGTTCAGTTCCCTCGTTCGTTCAGTTATCTCAACATATAAAGTAAGTTCACTCACTCCATGTTAGTTCACTCGCTCGTTCAGTCATCTCGTCATATAAAGTAAGTTCACTCCCTCACTCACTCACTCCCCCACTCCCTCACTCCCTCACTCCCTCACTCCCTCACTCCCTCACTCCCTCACTCACTCACTTACTTCACTCGCTTCGCTCGTTCAGTTAGTTCGCTCGTTCAGTTCATTCGCTCGTTCAGTTATCACTTAGAGCCTTCCCCACATAATCCACAAACAACTTGGTAATCCTATCCACATCCACAGAACGCATCCTATTCAAACTAATAAACGTCCTCCTCAAACGCTGCAACTGTGCAGTACTAACACTCACAGCAGGCATAGAAATTACCATATCATCCCCAATAATTACATCACCCCCCACAGAATGCAACTCCTGGTGCTGTAAAATCTTCCCAACAACCGCCAGTGTTTGCTTGTCCAACTCCTGCAAAAATGTGTTCCCTGAGGTGGCCTTAACCAAAGTAGCTGCATTTGGAGGAGGGGGTCTTTTTAAAACCAAAGCATCCCAAATTTCCTCTATGGGAAGGTCCTCATCCTCACCCGAAACAACAGTGAAAAGCGGCGAGTCCCATCTTGTAGCATCGTTGGGCTCCTCATAGCGCATTTCAAGCTGTTTTATCAAACCTTCGGGCCATGGATTGTCTTTTTTGCGGTTCCATTCTTCACATTTGTCTAGAGGACTCACTACATGTACCACACAGTGTGGGGTGACCACGCCTTTGGCCTCACAAAAGAGCTGATAGCGAAAACCCTTAATGTAAGCGAGCGAGTCGAGGATCACTAAGTTAGTTCTGCTCAAATCGCGTTTCACAGCGGTCATTTGAGTTCCGCGAGCATTTTTTTCAAGGTTAGATTCGGAGTATGCTTGATGAGAGATGCCGAGTGTTTTATCGGAATGGTAGATGACTGAGTAGTTGTGACCGGGGGAGTTGTCTTTTTGGGCAGCTGTTATTTTGTCATTGAGGGATTTCTGGAGTTTCTTTGCCCAGGTTGTTTTTCCTGAGCAAGGGTAGCCAGTGAAGGTTATTAAGGGCATTAAATTGTGGTTGGTTTTTTTCAAGTCTAATTTGGAAAGAAAGGTGAAGGTGGACGAACTGAACGAACTGAACGAACTTCCGAGCGAACAAACTGAACGAACTTCCGAGTGAAGCGAGTGAAGTGAGTGAGTGGGTGAGTGAGTGGGTGAGGGAGTGAACTTACCGAACGAATGAGCGGGTGAACAAACATTACTTTATGTGATGGTGTACTTTATGTGATGGTGTACTTTATGTGATGGTGTACTTTATGTGATGGTGTACTTTATGTGATGGTGTACTTTATGTGATGGTGTACTTTATGTGATGGTGTACTGTATGTGATAGTGTACTTTATGTGATGGTGTACTTTATACTTTATGAGATAGTATACTTTATGAATTATTGGTAGAGTATTGTGTTAGTCTCTTTATGTGTTAGTACTACATAGTTCTACTTCATTTATTGAAGTAGTGCTAATTTATTGTATTATTTGTAGAGTATTGTAATAGTGCCAATTTATTGAATTAGTGCCAATTTACTGTATTAATGCTACTTTATTGTATTAATGCTACTTTATTATTTTGGTACTATTGCTAATATATTTCGTTGTATTTATCAGTACTCAATTTCATTGCACTTCTATCAGTGATGCAGCTTTCAATTTCTGTTCTTCATCCAGTCATCTCTATATATAAGGTTTGTTCACTCACTCACTCGCTTCGCTCGTGAAGTTCGTTAACACAGCTGAAATCCAATTAACTTTCAGCTTTTTGCTTCAAAGAACCTGCAGTCTATATATTTATTCAGATTCCTTACATAAAACTTCTCCTTATGGTGTCTTCACCACCATTAATACTAAGATTCTGGAAAAAGCTTACCAGATCGCAAGTACAACAGTATCATACTAAGTAAAGGTGGTGTGGCATTGTGTCTTGTTAGCTCGATCGGTGATATTTGACTCTTAATCTAACGGTCACTTAAACTACACTACCGGAATTTTGGTGATAATCAGGCACGCCAAAGTTCACATTTCCTTTACTAAGCAAGAACTGAGATGTGTAAACAATTAGGTATTTTTAAACGCTAGATCACAGACCATTATAGTTTTATTAATGATGTTATGACCAGTTTTTTAGTCAGTCTACTTGATTAGTTAGTCTACCCAATAGTTTAGTCGATTAGTTAGTACCCAAATAATTAGTCTACTGAAATAATATTAGTTTAGTCAATTACAGTCTAGTCAATTACAGTCTAGTCAATTACAGTCTAGTCAATTACAGTCTAGTCAATTACAGTCTAGTCAATTACAGTCTAGTCAATTACAGTCTAGTCACATCATTCTAGTACTTTAATGCCAATGAAACCAGCTATTTTCACTAGTCCATACTATAAACCAAGCACTTCACCATAATGTAGTTTAAGGATCTCCAAAAATACAAGTATGTTGTTCAATGCCGTTTAACTATGAATCCCCTTTTTTCTGGTTCCTCCTGACTGAATTTCAATTATCTTTCTATTAGTCATTCACTAAATCATATATTAACCAGTCACTCACTAAATCTCAATTATTTTTATGTTATTCACTCACTCACTCACTCACTCACTCACTCACCTCACTCACTCACCTCACTCACTTCGCTCGTCCTGTTCGTTTGTTCGCTCGTGAGGTTCGTTCGCTCGCTCTTGCTTTTCAATTTTGCAGCCATTCAATTTTTTGAACGCTGCATTTTTCTAAACACTTAACAAGTCTCATATTAATAATGCCCCACAAGCTGACTTTTATGACCCTAAAAATCAATTGATCTGTATAAATTTCACTCATAGAAGCAGACATTATATTCAAGGACTTTACTCAACTTTCGATTAGATCTACTTCAACTTATCTCATTTCAATATATTTTGCAGCCGTGATTTGCTAAATAATTGCTGAAACGGCTCAGGGTAGGAGAGTGGAAATGCAAAGTTTGGGATCTTTGATAATAGTTGACACTGGATTCACTCATTTTATACTAGCTGGTTTTTTTCAAATCACTTTGATATTGATTCAGCAAAGATTATTCATTTTGTGGATTGTTCATTTTGTCGTTTATTCACCTAAGATTCCCTTATTAAATTCACTTATTTACTTACTTACTTAATTACTAAATTACTTACTTACTCACTAACTTACCAACTAAATAATTCAAGAGCTCACTCAATTTACTGTTTTCTCGTGAAGTTCACAATAACCTCAGTTATTACTATTGTGTTCTCTTCTGTCGTTGGTTCTCTTCTGTCGTTGGTTCTATTCCGTCGTTGCTCTTTGTCATTGCTATTGCTAAATTATCTTACTAAAATCAAATAGTGAGAATAAATGACTCCAATTCATTATGCACCCTTTGTAAAATGCTATGCTTATAAATATTAAACAATGACGTCAAGCTCAAACTTTTCATATCAAATATACTCGCCAAACGCAAACTTCTAATATCAAACGTACGGATCATTTCTCAGTTCCCAAAAAAACCAATCCCTTACTCCATCCTTCTAACCATCATTTCACTATTTTTCCACTATTTTTCTACCTTTATCATTTTCCACTATTTTCCTTACCTTATCATTTTCTTACTATTTTTCTCATCTTATCATTTCCTTTCCTCATAATGTCCTTCATACCCCGAAGGGTATTCCCCGAATACAACCTCCTCCTTCTGAACTTCAAAGGCCATCACCAAAAGGCCCTCACCAGATTTGGCCATCTCGCCCCACAGATTGATATGGTCCTCGAAGTGCGAGACAGTCGTGCTCCAATCTCCACAACCAACGTCCTTATCGACCGCGTTCTAGCTCAAAAACCCAAGCTAGTTCTTTATGCTAAGAAAGATCTCCTGGTGATCAAAAAAGAACTCCTCGAGAAATGGCACACAAGAGCAAATGAAGAGTACATGTTCCTCGATTGCCGCAATAAAAAAGACGTCAAGAACATCATCACACGCCTATCGGAACGCTACTACGAAATGGACCCACCCCCACCCTTGGGAATGAGGCTCATGATTGTAGGAATGCCCAATGTCGGCAAGTCCACTTTGGTTAATACCCTCCGTGAGGTCGGATACGGTAAAACATTGCGTAATCAGGGCATCTCAACTAAAATCAAAAAAGTGGCCAGAACCGGTGGTCAGCCCGGAGTCACCAGAAACACTTCCGAGATCATCAGACTTAGTAAGCAGCCTGATATCTTGGTGTATGATACCCCTGGTGTTTTTCTTCCCACGGTCAAGGACAATGAGACCATGCTAGCCTTGAGTCTTGTTGGCTGTATTCACACCTCTTTTATCGACCCCATCATCCAGGCTGACTATCTTCTTTTTCTTCTCAATCTTCAAGATCCCAGTGGGGCAAAATACCGTGAGTTTATGGACCACCCTACGAACCTGATTGACGAGTTACTTTATAATATTGCCAAGACCAAAGGAAGGGTGAAGCATGATGGCACTTTTGACGATTTGGGGACGGCAAACCATTGGCTTGCGTTGTGGAAGCAGGGCAAGACGCCCAAGTACCGTGGAATGTTTGATTTGAGTGTGGTTTTGGAGACCAATGGTGAGGATTTGCGGCGGATGTACAAGGAGGAAATGGAGCGTGTTGGGGGGATGAATGTGAGTGGTCGGATTAGTGATAGTTTGGGTGAGGATGGGACTGGGAAGTCGAAGCACCGCAAGAGGACTGCGAAGGATAGGGAATATGATTTTAGGAATGCTTTGTTTAAGTGAGGGGGTGAGATAACTGAACGAGAGAACGAACTTCCGAGCGAAGCGAGTGAAGTGAGTGAGGGAGTGAAATAACATTGAGTGAGTGAACTAACAAGGAGTGAGTGAGTGAAATCATTGAAGTGAGTTAAATGATTAAAGTGAGTTAATGGAGTGAGGGAATGACTGACTGACTGACTGACTGACCTGAGTAGGAGTAGTGATTAACATTTAATATAGTTATAAACACACGAACTAACGAGCGGGTGAATAAACCTGGAAAGTTCCATCATGTAATACTTTTACCACCCTATATTAGCAGCTGTTTCCAACAAGAAAATATAGTATAGTATTCCAACCTAAAATTCAGACCTTTCTTCGGAAAACATCGACCAAGTGAGAAAATTACCAGACTTCAGGTAAATTACTGAACATCTTCATGATGACGTACATTGAAATTTCCCCAAGTTAATAAAGTAAAATTCTAATTAATACATAAGGTATAACTCTATAGGTCTTCTAAAATCTATTTTACCAAGCAAAAACACATCACCACTAGTTATCCACCTAGACCGTCAATACTGCTATGATTTTGTGTAATATCAGTAACCCTAACAAGCTGTTACAGTACCAACTGAGCATTTGACTAAGATGCCTACAAATCACGCCAAATTTAAGATAACTGAACGAAAGAAAGAAAGAAAGAAAGAACGAACGAATGAACGAATGAACTCGCTTCGCTCGTTCAGTTCGTGAAATATTTAATTGCTGCAAAAAAGCCGCAAATTTAAAAAAAAGTATATACCACTTTTTTTGCAACTTTTACGAAGAAAATATAGATTTTATACCACACTCTGCAGCTTTTTCCAAGAAGTAAAATGGAATTGGTAATGGTGAATAGAGAGAGGGCAACATTGTTAGATTGCAAGATTAGCCCATAGAGGTTTGAGAGTCGAAAAACGTAAGAATGAGAACAATAAGGTCAGAGTTTAGGTTTTTCGAATGGTGACTTCACTAAGTAAACGTAGTTGAAATAACGTATCAATGCATTGACAGTAAGTTATCTGGTTAGGTAAACATATTTTTATAAACACGAACAGCTTGAATGTGGACAAAAGAGCTTAGATGTACTATTTATTGCATTTTTGGACAGCTAAGCACATAATTATATTGATTTGTTCATTTGTGCATTTCACTCGTGTTGTCACTGTGTTCATTTTTATGTCATTTGTGCTCTTAACATCATTTGTGCTTCTCTTGTCCCATGTATTCTCTTGTCCCATGTGTTCTCTTGTCCCATGTATTCTCTTGTCCCATGATCTCTTGTCCCATGATCTCTTGTCCCATGATCTCTTGTCCCATGTGTTCTCTTGTCCCATGTATTCTCTTGTCCCATGATCTCTTGTCCCATGATCTCTTGTCCCATGATCTCTTGTCCCATGTGTTCTCTTGTCCCATGTATTCTCTTGTCCCATGATCTCTTGTCCCATGTATTCTCTAATATCACTTCTGCTTCTCTTGTCACTCGCATTCATCTCTTCTGCTCTCTTAATGCTCACTTTTAATCTTGTGCTTTATTCCCTAACAGTTGATTCTCATCTTTATCTTCACCTATCCTCATGATAATGTTCACTTTGTATCGTCACCGGTGCTTCACTCCCTTAATGGCTTTTTTCACGCATATCAAACCCCAGTTGAAACACAACTACGACTCCAAACCACGTTGGGATCTCAGTTACTCTTGTCTTGAATCTGCTAGAAATGCACGATATGTATGCCACTATTGTGTACTTGAAAATAGTACAAACCGGTTTTCATGGCTGCAGCTAGCACCACTTTAGCAATTTGATTTCTAATATTCTCAGAGTTGCTTCACAAAGAACGAGCCATATAACGTAAGTTCACTCGTTGAATTGACTTTGTCTATTGTAAGTTCACTTACTCGTTCAATAAACTCTGTCTAATGTAAGTTCACTCACTCACTCACTTCTCTCGCTTCGCTCGTTCAGTTTGTTCGTTCATTCAGCTAACTCTGTCTAATGCAAGTTCATGCCCCATCCTGTATCTTGCTCTTCCGGAATCAACTATAAATGAGGCAAGTACTGCAATACTAACAGCATCGGCTCTTCCATCCGATATCCTATCTTTTTTCATTCTCATAGAAGAGCTCTTTGCTAAGAATACCGCTTTGCGCGAGATGAAGTAGTTATCTGTGTTGTTTCTTTCTGTCTCAATTGTGTTGATAGGGCTCTGTAGGCTTTTGCCACTTCAGTAGTTTGATGTTGGCGAGAAAAACTTCTTGTTTGGGCCTGTGGTAGGGTGTTCCCATAGTTAGGTATTTAATCATAAGTGCCCGAACTTCACGAGCGAAGCGAGTGAACTGAGTGAACTGAGAAAGGTAGTTGATGGTAGAGTGTGGGGAAAAAGCTCCAACGTACGGTAAATAGAGGAACTTACCCCAAGAGGAGGCCACGACTGTTTATCTATTCTGCTGAAACCAGACCCTTTCATGGGAGAACAGACCAAACTGTATGACAGAACACACCAAAGTGAATGAGAGAACAGACCAAAACCTTGTATATTAGAACCAGAGTAAGTTCTCACTTAGTCAGTCACTTGATTTCATAAAGTTTAAAGCGAGTAACAATTTAGTAAGCAATAATGAGGAATAACTGAGTTATAGTAATCAATAATGGGGATTAACTGAGTTGTAGTAAGCAATTATTCAGGAACATCCTTTGTTAAGTAAGTTCTCTTACGAACAAACGAAGTGAGTGAGTTCGTCAGTCAGTCAGGCAGGCAGTCAGTCAGTCCGTCACTTACTTACTCACTCCCTCAATCAGTCAGTCAGTCAGTCACTTGCTTACTCACTCCCTCAATCAGTCAGTCAGTCACTTGCTTACTCACTCCCTCAATCAATCAGTCAGTCACTTGCTTACTCACTCCCTCAATCAGTCAGTCAGTCCCTCCCTCAGTTAGTCAGTCAGTCCCTCCCTCGCTCACTCATTCACTCACCTCACTCACTCACTCACTCGCTTCGCTCATCCCAACATCTCATCAAGATCAATATACCCCCCAAGCTTTGTCTCTTCCTTCATGTTTTCCGACTTCTTCACCTTCTTCAGAGGAATCTTATACACCAGTTCCAACTTATGCACCAACTTCTTTCCTATATCAACAGACCCCCGGTTCAAATCCACAAGCCAATCTTCCTTCTTAGTACTATCATAACGAAGTACATTAGACAAATTAAACAAATTATCCCCCGCAAGATCAGACACTACATCTCCCAGGGTATACCCCACCAAGGAATCGTGATGCACGGAGTTGATCAACAACTGCTTGAGATAGAGATTGAACTTGGAAGTGGCTGGCGAACTCACAAATAAGCCAGTGTCATTCTTTTGCCCACGAGGTAAGTTCAATGGCTCCGTTTGCAATAAGTGTAATTTGAGATTGTCCAACACATCTGCCGCCCCATAATCATCTAAAGACTTACTATGCACAAACTGCTCCATTAAGTCATTCAATCCTTGGTCTGCTTTCTCGAAACGTGCAAAATGGCCAATCTTCTCGTCTTCTTTGTACGGGATCTGTATCATAAAAAGACCATACATGAACTCACCCGGGTGCACAGCCGCGAGCTTCTGAGGAACCAACACACAATTTGACACCTCTGCTCGGTACAGGGGAACGTACCGAGCTAAGGCATACGCCTCCAAGTCAACGAGTGACTTAACAAAGGCTTTATAGGAAAGCATGTTGCTCATGGACCTCCCTGAGGGCACCACATACTGCGACTCACTCATGAGAAAAGTATAGGGGAAGTCGGCCTTTTTTATAAAACCAAAAATGTCCAAGCCTGCGGTACTGGGGAACTGTGCTGCTTCGTTCAATTCAGTGGAGAGCACAACCTCGTCTCTTTTCAGGTACTTGAATCCTTTTGTATACCCCAGAACGTATTCTTTTGTGAACTCTGTGTCTTCGTCATCAGAAGCAGGGTCATTTTCTGAATTGTACCGCTTAATGTAGTATTGGGTTTCCCGTTTGACACCTTTTACCCCTTTAACTACGTATTCATGGGCTGTAGGGAGAGTTTCTCTCTTCACTGCAGAGTATACCAGTATGTCGATAGAGAGATGGTCCGAGCAATGTTCGTTTTTAGTCGGATCCCGTCCGAACCGTAGCTTTCCCAAGTATACCGAACGTTCTTGGGTTTTTTTTAAGGCAGTGGACCACCTGAGATTAAGAGGGGTTGAGATCCACTCAAAACGATGGGGATTTTGTGGTGACACAACATAAACTTTGATCCCTAGGGAGTCTATGAACAGTGATGTGGCAGTGGGAATATCGCCCAAAAGCAGCGTGAACACGATGAGATTGCGGTTATACTTGAGGTGAGCTTTTTCTCGAAACACTTCTGTTGCAGAAGAAAAAGTGTGGGTAATAGGAGGGGGGTTTGAGGGGGCATTGTTTTGGACGAGTGTAGATTTATCTGAGTTTGTTCGATTTGAATTCGTTCCGACTGTAGAGAGGTGTGAATTTGTTTGGTCTGAATTTGTTTGGTCTGAATTCATTCCATCTGAATTCGTTCCATCTGAATTCGTTCCATCTGTAGTTTGTATATGTGAATCATCTATACTTTTTATATCTGAATTCCTTCCACTTATCCCTTGAGCACCTTGTATAAGACCACCCAGCTGTACACTTTCTGTACTTTTCATATTATCTCCTTGAACATCTGAACCATCTTTTCCAGCACTCAGATCTAGTCTGTTCTCTATTGCCGTTGAGTATCTTTTGAAATCAGCGTATGAAAACTGGTCGTCGCGAAAGTACACATCATTGCCCACCACCAATGCTATTCTATCCAGTTTGCGATTCTTTAGGAGGAGAGACGAGCAGTGGTCGTACCATAGAGCTTTGTTTGGTGGGGAGATTGTGCTGGGTTCGAAGGCAAAAACTGTGAATTCCTTGGACATGATTGAATTTAGAAAGCGAACGAGCGAACGAACTTGACGAGTGAACGAACTTGACAAGTGAGTGGGTGAGAGAGTGGGTGAGAGAGTGGGTGAGTTAGTAAGTAAGTAAGTAAGTAAGTAAGTAAGTAAGTAAGTAAGTAAGTAAGTAAGTAAGTAAGTAAGTAAGTAAGTAAGTAAGTAAGTAAGTAAGTAAGTAAGTAAGTAAGTAAGTAAGTAAGTAAGTAAGTAAGTAAGTAAGTAAGTAAGTAAGTAAGTAAGTAA
>JAJLWI010000092.1:0-21412 GCA_030674215.1 Kodamaea nitidulidarum | reverse complement strand
CAGATCAGAATCACAACCTCTGTAATCAAACGATCTGTTAGAAACAAAATAAAGGTGGTGTAAATTGTCAGTAACTATTAGGAATAAACACAAGGCTATAGGGTCGTTGAGAAAAGATAAAAATGATATAGAGTGATAGAGATATAGTGATGACAGAGATAGAGTGATGACAGAGATATAGTGATAACAAATTTAGTAGATATTAATTATGTAGAGATAAATAGAGTATAGATACCATATATGTAGATAACAAACACATTGAGTAAATAGACAGCATCAAAACATAGAGTAGATATACAGTATCAACATAAACTAATCCCATGACTTAATCAACATTAATCACACAGTTATGAGTGATTATCTTTCTCCTTCGCTTAATGTTATTGTGACTAAAAAATGATTAATGGAAGTGCACATTTAATATACCGATTGCATATCTATTGTGGTCTACAATACCCATATGGACCTCGTGTATGCCTCTTGTATGCCTCGTGTATGTCTCGTGTATGTCTCGTGTATGTCTCGTATATGTCTTCGTGTACATCCTCTGCGTCCCTTTCACAATGTATTCACACATGGTTTTCGTGTAATGTCTTCTGCAAGCCCTTTCCGTGTCATTGTCTTGGTTTTAGTGTAACATCTTCCTTCTTCTCGTGTAATGTCCCGTGCGATCCCTTGTATCCATACAATAACGCACGGCCTTTTCGTCATCTACAACACAGATCACTTCCGGAAATCGTATTAGTAAGTACATTCTAGAGCGCAAGATTTGATGACTTAAAGTTGTACGATTTCAATGCAGCACTAGCATTTCCGTAACTTTATTCTTATCATCAATCACTAGTAAATCTTATAGACTCCTTTTATTGACTTTTCAGTTCCATCCACTATGTCAACACTACAACTGCAATGATTGACCACTCTCAGAACACTAACTGAGCAAACATGACTTTGTGAAATTAATCCCCTGTTCGTCATTCTCGCTTCTCGCTTCGATAACACTAAAACACAGCTTGCTTTGTGGAATGAATGCACAACGCACTGTTCCGGAATTATCTCAGGATTAGATTTGCTTTTGGGGCCTTGGAGGTAGTTTTCGGAAAGACGTCGATATTAGAGATGGTTATTGAGGAAGTATGCAGAGAGGTTGTAGATTGTGCAAATTTGGAGTAAGTTAGAAGGAAGTGAGGTGAGGTTGAGGGGAGGAGAAGAAGTGAGGTTGAGGGTAGGAGAAGAGGTGAGGTTGTAGGATGTTCAAGGATAGAAAGTGGTAAGGTGTAGATTGTTCAAGGATAGAAAGTGGTAAGGTGTAGGTTGTTCAAGGATAGAAAGTGGTAAGGTGTAGATTGTTCAAGGATAGAAAGTGGTAAGGTGTAGATTGTTCAAGGATAGAAAGTGGTAAGGTGTAGGTTGTTCAAGGATAGAAAGTGGTAAGGTGTAGATTGTCCAAGACTAAAGAAGTAAGCTTATAGATGTGTTGTGCAAGCTTAGGTCAGAAATCATAGATACTCCAGCTGAGATCAATCATCCCTCAACCCAACCCTTAAACTTCTAAACCCCTAATCTTCTTTACACTGTCATGCAAATATCATTACGTCGTCACGTACGATTCCTTCATTACTTCTCCCTGACTGGATTTGTCCACAATCACTCAAACCAAACAATCTTATCACCCTTTCTCATCTACCCATGACTCACGTCGTCCCACATCATTTTTCCATCCCCAACATCTTTTCCTCTTCTCCTCTTTTCCTTTTTCACCTCCATCCTTTTCCTTTTTCACCATCGTCTTTCCTGCTCTTTCCCCAATCCTCTAGTCTTTTTGACCATCCTCTTTTGGTCTTTTCCTTCTCTTGCCCCTTTCCTCGTCACCGCCTTTGCAATATCGGCAGCTCGTGCCGACAGC
This sequence comes from Kodamaea nitidulidarum, assembly GCA_030674215.1. Lineage (NCBI taxonomy): Eukaryota > Fungi > Ascomycota > Pichiomycetes > Serinales > Debaryomycetaceae > Kodamaea > Kodamaea nitidulidarum. The sequence continues at coordinate 19,506 of JAJLWI010000092.1, read as the reverse complement.
AAGAATAACCCGCACTAAATCCTCTAATCGCCTGGGTGTCAAAACGAGCTCTATAAGAAAGGATCGTTGCCACATCTACAGACCCCTATAACATTCTACTGCCCACATTCATCCTCACCTATTCAATATAAGTACCTATTTCAACCATACAATCCCGCAGACCGCCCACGCCTCCCACACCTCACACGCAATTTCAAACCCCTCGGTTTTGTGTGTTTTGGGTAGTTAGTCAAACGCTCTCTTAAAGTTGACCTTTGTTGCAAACTTTAAAAAAGTCGAGGAAAACAGCTCTGGAGTTTGACTCGGTATATATACGCCTCCACGCCACTTTTCGTCAGCATGAGCTTTCCCTACAACGTATACAACTACTACGCCGTTGAGCAGGCTCCCCAGCAACCTCCGCCCCACTCCCAACCTCATCTGATACAGCACTATGCCCAGGGACAGGCGATCCAGACAACGTTACCTGCTCGGAATCCAGGCATTGTACTGGGTGCCTATGATCAGCTGCACCCACCATCCAATGTTCATGGGCCAAATGCCACCAATCCGTTTCCTCCCAATGGTCAGTATATGATGCACCGAATGTATGCGGAGAACCAGAGGCATGAAGATAGTATTCATGCTCACATGCATACTCACATGCCCACAAACATGAGTATGAATATGAGTATGAATGTTGGAGGCATGAGTTCGAACTCGATCCAAAGCTCAAATATGGGTTCAAATATGAATCAGAGCGGTATGAATTCGAACATGAGTCAGAGTAATATGAACTCGAACATGAGTCAGAGTAATATGACTTCGAACATGAGTCAGAGTAATATGACTTCGAACATGAGTCAGAGTAATATGACTTCGAACATGAATCTGAGTGGTATGAATTCGAACATGAATCTGAGTAATGTGAACTCGAACTCGAATATGAATTCAAATTCAATTCAGAGTAATATGAACTCAAATATGACCTCAAACTCAAACATCAACTCAAACTCAAACATCAACTCAAACTCAAACATCAACTCAAATATCAATCCAACCCCCAACTCAAACATCAATCCAACCCCTAATCCAACCCCCAACCCATCCAAAAACCCTCCCCTCGAAACTCCAGTCAACTTCGCAGAAAAGTCAGACCATCCCCCAATGCACTTGCCAGCATATCCCGTCGACCATGCAATGGCCCACCCGAACCTGTCTATTGGTTTACGTCCCTTTGCTCCACACTCCTACCCAAACCCACAGCTCTACCCTTGCCAGGAATGGGAAGAGGCTCCCGTATACAACCACTCCGATGACTTCTACGACTACAGCCAGATGGGACACACATACCAGTACACAGTACCAAACTACCCCCAGCGTGCCCTGCAGAGCTCGTTTTCGCGACCCGGGTTCCTCAACACAAAGTTCAAGAGCGAGCCCGTGTTGACCCAGGTATTACACGCGGACGCTAACATGCTGTCAGCACTCCCTCCTATTCTCGGGCACTACAAGCCCACAGAGACAAAAAAGCTGAAACCGCGCATCCGCAAAATTTGCAAAACGCCACCACCGCGCAGACTATCACTCAACATTGCATTCGCAGGCGAATTGTCAATGGACGAGTACCGTACCACGTTTGTGCAGGCTTTGAAGTTGGACATGCTGCAGAGATACGACATCTTCCGCAGGATGGATGAGGTCGAATTGTACACCACCTTTGTGACGCAGATCGCGCCATACATCGATGTGTTTTTGGGCCACGACGTCTTCTCGTCAGTCTTGGCACCTTTGGCCCTCTACGACAACACCCGTGTGTTGTTCAGCGCAATGTGCGTGCTTGGTGCCTATGGCTACCAGCAAAGCCACCCGGGTGAGACATCTCCCGTGCTGCAAATCGACTACTATCAAGAGACCATCGATTTGATCAACAAGCATGCCGACAACAAGCTTCTCGGAGCTCGTTGTTTTGCAGCAATCACGCTTCTTTGCGTGTACGAGTTGTGCTTCGTGAACGTGGAGTCGGTGCACATCCGGCCAGCGATTGCGTCGTTGAAACGCCAGGACTGTGCTAACGGCTCACTCATGTCCAACAAGTTTTACCGGCTGTTTGGCTGGATCTTGTTTATGTGCGACTCCATCTCATCTGCAAACCTCAACGTGCCCAGTTACTTCAGCTATGCGAGCTGGAAAAACCTCGATCCGGACTACTGCCAGACTCTTCTGGCGTTCCCGGCCCCGGTGGAGCACGCCAACAAAGAGTACGTACTTTGGTGGCACCGCAAACTGGTGGTGCTTCTCAGCCTTGCCAACGAGTTGCACAGTGCTACACGTGCTCAACTCAAGGTCTCCACAGAGCAGGCTGAGCACCCGGTGCCGACTGAAAAGCAACAGGCCGATTGGGCTGAACTCGAGCGGGCCTTGCAAGAGTTTGACTTCAACTCACCTCCGTGCCTCAAGCCTTCCATCTTCAAGGTTGGAAACCCCGTGCCGACGGTTTACTTCAACGACGAACTCAGTGCGTTGACTGCCATCAACAGCAACCTCTGCAAGATGATCTTGAACAGTGCGTTTGCGCAGGATGGCACGCAGGAGCGGTCGCGGAGTCTAGCATTGGAGACGTTGGGTATTTTGAAGACCTATGATCTGAACTTGAGCATGTGGTTTATCAATTTGCATATATCACGCCGTGTGGGGGGGTTTTTGCTCCAAGAGCCGTACTTGTATGCGGAATGCAAGGCTGTGTACGAAAAGACGTTGGTTAGGTTACGAACTGATGAGGTGAGTGAGTAGGTGCGCGAGGAGAAACGTTACCATTCACATGACATTTAAACACCCGTACCGCAATAGTTAAGGGACCAGATGTATGACTTATTCACAGTTGCAGTTCACCCACAGCCATTTGCAGCTCACACACTGCACCCTCCACCTTAATTCCCATTGTTTCGGAAGAAACTCGCTATCGCTGCGAAGCATCGATACCTGTACAATATAGTATTTATGACACTGTATAAATAGCCTTAGGCGTTAATAAGAAATGAGACCAGACTATTCAAGAAGTAGGCGAAGTGACAGGAACTTCACGAGCGAACTACACGGGCGAAGCGAGTGAGTGAGTGAGTGAGACTATATTTAAGTGAGATTAAGAAAGTGAGTGATTGAGTGAGTGAGTGAGTAGACACCAGATCAATTGTGGAATAAAGGTATGCTTCAGTAGATGGTATGAAAATACACTGCCAAGTAGAACTAAATGCACTCACTTCACGAGCGAAGCGAGTGAAGACGATAAACCAAAACGCAAGAATAAGACGCGCATCCAAACTGGAACTTTCCCAACACGCCTTTATACCACTGTTAGGCTCTTCTACTCTGCCTTCAACAAAAAATATTAATTTTATGATGGCCTCCCCGGCTTTAATCTGCATCTTTGGCATAACCGCCACGCCGATGCCTCATGCCCATGTACAAATGTAACTAAGAGACACTAACTGGGTAACGCCGAACCAAGATACCACACAAAGTTCGTAACCGTTGTTCTGGATGCAAGTTGGGCTCGTAACCTTTGCTCTAGTTGCGTGTGGGCTTGTAACCGTGTAAGCCCCACAAATAGATACAGATTTGGGCGAGAAGAGTGATGATGTAGCTGGTCTAAGCAGAGTACAGTCTTCTCTATGACTACAGAGCGTTATCGCGCAGTCTTTCTGTTAAAACCACACTGATGTCGCATGTCGCATACATGTCTCTATGTTTTTTATGTCAATGTCCATGTTTTTTGCCAATGTCGCATGTCGCACTGATAATACCACACTCGTGTCGCGATCGTCTCATTTGAGCTTCGTTCCCAATCCTCTTGCAAAGCCACCACATGGTAGGCGCCATACTCTATCCAGGCCAACGACCTGTCAGGCCTCGGTTAACAAGCGCAATATTATATTCCTTAAAATCACCCTATAACAAAAATTGCCGTTTGAGTTGTTGCACTACTTATTACGTACAAACCGATGGCAAACTGAATTCTTTTGCAACTGCTGAGGAATTGACTTTGACACAATGAACGTCCTTACTCTCCGGCAACAGTGCAAAAGCCCTCAGTTCTGCCTCCATGTGACCCCAGAACGCCTCAGTGATATTATTGATGCCATGATGGATGCTAGTGAGGACGATCTCAAGCATTTTGTTCCCATTATATCCAATATCCTTCTTCTCAACAGGAAATTACACACCACTTTCTTCACCCCACGATATTCGCACCATTTCTTGGATTTTCTCAACAACTACTACAACCAAGCTGATACCGAGGATGACGTCTTTATGATAGCGTTTTTCCGTTTAGTTTTCCTCATTTTGTTTGATGGTGTTGAGGCCGAGGAAGAAATTACCAAAAGAGAGAATGAGAGAGGAAAGAGTTATGAGTATGGGGAAGGAAACAACACCCGTGAGAAGAGCAACGAAGGAAGTAAGGAAGGAAGCAAACTAAAGAATCATCAGAGGGAGAAAACATACAGAGAGAAAACATACAAAGAGAAAACAGACGAAAACACTAACAAAATCAACCAAAATCTCGAATCATCTAGTATTGAGAAAACCAACGAAAACACCAACATAGTCATCCAAAACCTCAAATCATCTAGTATTGAAAAAACCATCTTATCCACCGAAGCTACTTTAAACCAGGCTTTGGTGAAAGCGTTTTCTACAATCGACCGTTTAGGCGAAAACACTTTTGACATGTTGCTAGTGGAGATTCTCAAAGCTCTCCTGACGCTCTACAACAAATACCCCCAACTATTTGTAAACATTGACATTCAAAAATACATTCTAGCGCTCCACGAATTGGAGCCGTCAATGCATTTCTTGGTCACAAAGTACATTGTCAATGTGTTAGTCATGATATCTACTATTAATATCAACAATTCGCTGCAATCTTGCACCGACCGCTATCTGAGTGAAAAGGCACGTTTTTTGATCACTCGCATAATCGACCTTTTAACCTTCAAACTCCGCAGCCGTGAAGCTGATCCAGAAATCGAAATAAACGACTTCACACACCTTATCATGATCATCGATCATATGTGCCAACTGATGATCCAGCTGAGAGTGGCTTCGCCGGACTTGAGAGCATTTCTATACGAAAAGCTCTTTCCCACATCGAATAATGTACCGGTGCACTACACAGAAATATTTAAGCTTCTTCTGCAAAGAGAATTGCTGGAAATGTCCATTGCAGATGACACGCTACTTGCTAGATTCCAGCGCTACTTTGTGCAGTGTGCATATCACGCTGTGCAGTTGAAGGACACACCTGATACAATAACACGTTTCTTGGAATTGGTCGGTTACACTTTGGCTAAGCCTTTCATGGAAAGCAACGGAATCCTGGTCCCAAAGGAATTGAACTTGGAGGACTACCTTGTTCCCAAGTACGCAAAGGACGCGTCCTTAAATACATCCAAGGTTTCTGACACAATTTGCTCGATTGTACTGCAGTCTGTGCAAGATGGCCCGCATCTGGAAAAGGTCAAGGAGAAACACGAGGAAATGACCACCGAGCAAAAGGAAATTGAGGCGGAGAAGTTGTTTGTGTTGTTTGATAGGATGGAGAAAAATGGTGTTTTTCAAGGTTTTGAGAATCCCGTGCGCCAATGGCAGCAGCTGGGGAGATTCGAGGGGTTAAATGGTTAAATATAACATGGTTTACGGGTGGCAAGTGTAGGTCTGTTGTTTTATTTTTATGAACTACATCAATGGTTCCATAAATGTGTGCTTTTAAAACTTTTTGTTGGGGAACAACTAGAGATTGAACTGAATTGCCAAAATGACTTTGGGTGAGAGTGACTGTTATACAAGTCTTTAAAAGGCAATGTACTGGATTATACAGGTTTCAATGCATACCTCACTCAATCAACGAGAATAATACCACTTTCCTTCAACTATTTTATACCTTCTCACTCTACTGCTCTATCCAATAATTTGATTAACTCGACGAACGAACTTCACGAGCAAAGCGAGTGGAGTGAGTGAGTGAACTTAAATTTTATAGATATCTGAGCTAGCGATGATCGGTTATGAGTGAGTGAGTGAACTTACATTATATAAATATCTGAGCTAGTGATGATCGCTTATCTCCTATAATTCATTCAGTTGTCTGTATAAATAATGTAAGTTCACTCACTCACTCACTCACTTCACACATGAAGTTTATTAACTTCTTACTCACTTGGCAGGATCGGTTATCTCCTATGTTTATTTACTCACTCGCTTACTACCTTATAGCAGCAGCTCGAAACAATTTTTCCAAGTGAACTACTGGATATCAGTAATATCCGTAGGTCTTGTCTTTAGAAGGTTCATTATTGTTTTCACTCTAAAGAAGCTTGTAAACCGGGTACTGTTGGTTTCTTGTCTACACATTCCAACGGACTTCTACAAAAACTGCAAGTATTCACGGACTTCACTTGTTTACTTACGAAGTACCTTTTATTAAGGCCTAACCTGGTGCTGTCATCTAAACCGTTTATTAACTCACCCACTCGCTTCACTCGTCTACTCACAAAATACCTTATCAAGGCCTAACCTGCTGCTGTCACCTAAACCGTTTATTCACTCACTCACTCACTCGCCTTGCTCGTTAAGCTTGCTCTGCTTTTCAATTCCCTGCATTTCAACTCGCTCAATCCGTCTTCTTCAACACCAATGCAGTTCTTGATGGAATGTATGCCATCAACGAATTGGATCTGTCGTTCCATTTTTCATTGGTGGTAAAGTGCTTCACAGGATTGTTGTCTTGATCAATTTCCAGGACCCTTCCGTGACCACCAAACTCCTTATCGTCAGAGTTCAACACGACAACATAGGATCCGGGGGTTTCCACACCAACCTTGTAGTCAGGATAAGAGTTGGTTGGGTGGAAGTTGAAAATGAAAAGGAGCCCCGCGCGCTCAAACACAAGCACCTTGTCGCTCTCGTGCTTTAACGAAACATACGCCTGCGGAGTGTCTAACAAACCATACTTTGTGTCAAGGTGCTGCATTGCCCCATCAAATGCAAACAAATACTTGTAGCGCAAAAGGTCATCTTCAATCAAGTTGAACTGTCTACGAGCATAGTTGTACAGCTCGCCATTGCCCGCACGAGGGAAGTCCAACCATTCTGGATGGCCAAACTCGTTGCCTTCGAAGTTGAGGTAGCCCTCTCCACCAAGCGCAAATGTCACGAGACGAATCATTTTGTGGAGCGCAATACCACGGTCAATGACCGGGGTCAACTCGGACAACACTGACATGTTGGTGTACATCTCCTTGTCCATCAACCAGAACGCGATAGTCTTGTCACCCACCAATGCCTGGTCGTGCGACTCACAATAGGCAATACACTTCTCCCCGTGCCTGCGGTTGGTCAAGGTGTGTACAATGTTGCCAATGTCCCACTCTTCGTCCTTCAAGTGCTTCAAAATCTTGATCCACATGTCTGGAATGGCCATGGATAAGCGGTAATCGAAACCGATACCACCCTCTGCCAAGGGGAGACATAAAGTAGGCATACCACTCACGTCCTCGGCAATCAGAAGGTAGTGATAGTCAGGGGACAAGTCCTCAAGCAACTTGTGTGCCAACATCAAGTACACAATTGCATCATTGTCTACCCACTCTGGGTTGAAATACTCGTTGTAGTCACCACTGAATCCAAAGCTGAGACCGTGGTGCTTGTAAAGCATGCTGGTGACACCATCAAAGCGGAACCCGTCAAACTTAAATTCATCAATGTAGTACTTCAAGTTGGAAAGCAAGAACCGCAAGGTTTCCCAGTTTGTGTAGTTAAAAAGACGCGAGTCCCACAAGTCATGAGAGCCCTTGGCCCCACCGTGGAACAAGTAGTGGTCGGTTCCGTTGAACATGTTGAGGCCATCTTCAATGTTCTTCGAGCTGTGCGAGTGCACCACATCGAGCAACACCTTAATCCCCAACCCATGCGCAGTATCAATCAACTCCTTCAAGTCCTCGGGGTTACCATACCGTGACGAAGCAGCAAAGAAGTTGGTCACCTGATATCCAAATGAGGCGTAGTACGCGTGCTCCATCACTGCCATCAACTGAATGGCATTATATCCAAGCTTGGCAATCTTAGGTAACACATTCTTGGTGAAGTTCTTGTAAGTGCCAATCTCCGGGTTTGGCGTGGAAATACCCACATGAGCCTCGTAGATTTTTAAACCTTCAACCGAATTAAAGCGTGGGCGCTCGTTCTTAAACAGGTAAACCTCTTCTCTTGGGGGGTTCCAAAAACGGCCCTGGTATAAAGGCTCATTTTTAGCCTGCGTAGCTCTGTGAACCCAAGGGTCCAAGCGGTAAATTACCTCACCAGACGCCAATTTCATGGCGATCTTGTATGCGGAGTCATGGGGCACGGCAAATTCGCCATTCGCAGCCGGAATTGTCAACTTCCACAAGCCAAAGTCCTGCTTGGTAAACTTGTGAGACGTGAGGTCCCAGTTGTTGAACTCGCCCACAAGTGACACCTCCTGTACATTGGGGATGTACTGGACCGCGATAACCAGCTTATCTTTCCAGTTGGCGTGTAATCCGTAAACATTGTAGGCAGAGGCAAAGTCCACGAGAGACTTCTCATTCTTGGAGATGTCAGAGTACCACTTGCGGAATAATTGCTGGCGGTCAATCAACTGCAGCGAGAATGGCTCCAACCAGGGGTCAGTTTTGAGGGCTCCTTTAATGAGATCGGACATCGGAACAAGAATTGAGTATCGATACTTTACAAAAATGTGTTGTAAAAGTAATTGAGTATCTATACGAATATGTGCTGTAAAAGTAATTGCGGATCCCCCATTTTTATAGTGGGGAAATCACGCAAAATGTTGAGTGGCAAAAAAGGAGATAAGCTGCAAGGGATAAGACAGCCTATTTGTCCAGATATTATGTTCAGAATCTCTTCACTTGTACCACCGTGTTCTGTTCCTGAAGCCTTTAATCTATATCTATATCACCCCTATACGCCTTATTATCACACCACTACTTTTGTGGCTGGGAATTTTTCCGCAGGGTGGGGTAGGTCCGAGTCTAAGAGGTAGGTCCGGAGAAGGGTCCGAAGGGTCCATGGGATTGGTCATGTTGTGAGGGAAATAAGTAGCAAGTCCGATTTGAGCGATGGTTAAGCAACACCTGACGACCGAAGACAGGCGGGAGGTGGGCAGATTAGTTTTGTGTATGTGAATTAAGATTAAAGCTACGAGCGAACGAACTTCACGAGCGAACGAACTTCACGAGCGAACGAACTTCACGAGCAAAGCGAGTGAAGTGAGTGAATGAGTGAGTGAGTGAGTGAGTGAACAGATATTATAGATAACTGAGCAAACGAACGAACTTCACGAGCAAAGCGAGAGAAGTAAGTCAGTGAGTGAACTTACACTATATGGAGAGGCAACTGAACGAGCGAGCGAACTTCCGAGCGAACTTCCGAGCGAAGTGAGTGAAGTGAGTGAATGAGTGAGTGAGTAAATATGTGTGTGTGAGTAAATATGCAAATTGTGTGAGTGAATATGTGAGTTTGTGAATAAATATGTAAATGACTGAATGACCAACTAACTGACCGACTAATTGAATAAACAGTGAATCACCGTACAAGTGAAAAAACTGAGTCAGTGGCAGTAGATGAACAAAAAATGAGGAAGGAATTCACCATTGAAAATGTGTTAATTATTGAAACAGGAGGACTACTCAAATCAAGAAAATAATCAATTCAAGAAATAACTGTTCTAACTGATACAGTTGTACTAATGTAAATCGACAAACTTATGGATTGGTGTGCAGTTGACAAAGTTGATGTTACTGGTTAAACAGGCAATTTTGAGATTAGATCTTGTAACGATGTTCTGCCACATGTGTGTGTCTATCAAAGGAGTATGTACTGTTTATTGTGTAGATGTTCGTCAGTCCACGCACCATGAAACACCAATATAACTATACTTCACAAGTAATTGTTGAACGAAGTCCTCAGTCATAATCACTTGAATGTTTATTCACTTGCTTTTGATCATCTCTTACAATTTCACTCCCTCAACCACTTAACTCGCCTTGTTCGTTCAACTTTTAAGCTTTTGTGACTGCCGAAGTTCGTAAATATTAAACCGAGTCTGGCACAAATGTAGTCTTTACAAAAAATAGGCAAATTGTTCGGCAAACTGCATTCAATGCTGGATCCCAACTGATGATACTGAAACTATTGGATATACAACTGGTTTTAATTTTGACCCAAAAGAATACCGAATTATTGGTTGTACTTATACAATATACTCATACAGTTGTTGCTTACTCATACAGTTGTTGCTTACTCATACAGTTGTTGCTTACTCATACAGTTGTTGCTTACTCAAACAGTTCTTGCTTACTCATACAGTAGTTGCTTACTCAAACAGTAGTTGCTTACTCAAACATGTGCGTGCATACCAATTCAATGCCTTTTCAGACCGACCAATCCAAAAAGCTAAACCTTCACAAACATCCAAAGTCTAAATTCATAGTTTTTTCAGATATACCAAAGTAAGTTCACTCACTCACACTTCACTCGCTTCAGTTCGAGAACCATTCTTCACTGCGTATAATCACAAAACCATCTTCAGCCACAAACCCATGTATATCCGTAGTTCACAAAAAGGCATTGTCGCAAAAAGTACAATTGGTTCACAAAACCAGCGCAAACCACAATAATACTATTTTAACTTGTTGTGCAAACATTCATTTGTGTTTGTACTTATAACTCCACGAGAGCATGCAAGTTTGCATGGCTTTGATTCCTAATACAACGGTACATTGTTAACTGTACTTACGAACACGCAAGGGAAAGTTCAAAATTAACTTTTGGCGTATATGGACAGTGAACCAAGTGTGATTGTATATTGGATGGTAAGTGAAAGATGACGTCAAGAAGATTACAATAAGTGGGCTAAAATAAGTGAGCGATAATTGTGAGTTTGACAAGTGACTGGGGAGTGTTTACGGTAAGTGAGTAATAGGTGAGTGATTACAGTGAGTAATAGGTGAGTGATTACAGTGAGTAATAAGTGAGTGATTACGGTGAGTAACAAGTGATTGATTATGATAACTGGGATTGGGTGATTGATTACGATACTGGGTATTGCGTGATTGATTACGATACTGGGTATTGCGTCAATCAGTGGATATCGAGAGTGAATCTTCATATAAAAGAAAACCAGTATGTGATCGACTAATGAGTTATCGAGTAACTATTCAAAATATAGTAAATTTGCAGTAAATGCCAGGTGGCCTCAGAATCTCTTACGGTTACTTATTCTTGTGAACTGTATCATTCTTATACTCTGGTAGCGATGTGCCAACCCAAGAGGCAGCATTTGTAGAGACTCCTAAATTAGGCTGCAAATCTGAGGAAAAATCAAAAGGCACGGTGTATTTTGCATCGAAGGCATACGATACTATACCAACTTGTCTGTTATCCTTGAGTACTCGTGTTGCTGTAGAAGTATTATTATAAGATGCTACCAATCAAAAGGACACGACCTCTCTTATGGCTGGGTATTCAATTTGGTCTATCTGTACTTACGCTACAAGGCAGGTCTATTATATGGGCGATAGCTAGAGAACTATTCCATAGAAAGAATATATTCAACTTTAACCTATTAGTTTGGGGGTAGTCTATACGTTTGGGGAGCGAGATTTGCGGCTGTTGAGAAGAAGGTTGAGCGGGCTGAATGAGCGAGCGAACTGAACGAGCGAGCGAACTGAACGAGCGAGCGAACTGAACGAGCGAGCGAACTGAACGAGCGAGCGAACTGAACGAGCGAGCGAACTGAACGAGCGAGCGAACTGAACGAGCGAGCGAACTGAACGAGCAAAGCGAGTGAAGTGAGTGAGTGAGTTAAAATGTAAATGAGTGAGTATGTAAATGAGTGAGTATGTAAATGAGTGAGTATGTAAATGAGTGAGTATGTAAATGAGTATGTAAATGAGTGAGTATGTAAATGAGTGAGTATGTAAATAAGGTCCTAAATAAGTGAGTATCTAAATGAATGAGCAAGTTGATGAACTTACATTATTGAGATAACTGAACGAGTGAGCGAACTTGAGTTGTTAGCAGCGAGTAAGTTAGAAGGTGAGAATTAACTAACAAGTGAGGTTAATGTGGGAGTAAAGAGGAGCAGTACCCGTTCCGTATATTCTTACTCTACATTCTTTCATTCCTACCTATGTATTGTATATTTACTCACACACTCACGAGCACTCTACTTTTTCACTAGTTCAAACTTCATGAGCGAAGCGAATGGAGTGAGTGAGCTTACTTTAAATTAAGTGATAACTGAACGAGCAAACTTCACGAGTAACTGAGTCATCTTTTAATTGCTTCCTCACCCACTTCACTCAATTCTCTCGTTCATTCGTGAATGTACACATATTACTTAGCTTACTCACAACGAATATAATCTAGAATTTTGGCTAAATTTCTGGCAGTAGTAATCAAATGCTCAATTGGTATTGTAATAGCTTGTTAAGCGGTTACTGGTCTTACATAATATAATAGCTCTGTAAAGAAAACGTTCTCGGTGGGTATCTTCTAGTGGTGATCGGATTTTCGCTTCATTCTATAAACTTGGGAATCTTTCCCCTTTTATGAGCTCCGCTGTCCAGTATATGTCGCACGATCATACGTGGCATAACGGTCCGTTATCGCCTCGCATTCTCGACAACATCCGGACAAACCGTGGAACTCTCCTTCTTGCTACTGTTGTTCGTCATTAAACCTCAATCAGTTACTTAGAGCTAACTGGTTGAGGATGTGGTTACATCTTTCAGAATATAAGAATTCTTGTACGAATCCTTACATTCTCTCCCATCATTCTTTCCTATCATTCTCTCCTATTGTCCTTTCCTTCCTTATCTGGTAATTTCCTCTTTTGTAATCAATAAGCTGTGATTACATAATGGATCATATAACCCATACAATCCATGAAGTTCAACATATATATGTAGTGACCAAAACAGCTTCTGTCGAGACGTGTGCTCAAAGTGCTTTATATCTCAGTGCTTAATATAATGACTCATCAAAGCTCGATAGGTTTCAGAAGTGTTGAGTCCCACTTGACATTCATCAATTCACATTAGCAAAGTTATGGTCATCAAGTGCTCATTTAGTGTCAATACTATTCGGTAGATGAAGTTGACTCAATTCACGAGCGTGAGTAATGAAATAGACAACAAGTGCTAATGGTCTAATCAAGAGTATAGAGATGACGAATGAGTGTGAGTGAAAGTTTAGAGAATAAGCTTCGAACTAAACGAGTGATGTGAGGGAATATGGAAATCACCTGAACAAGAGGAGTGCTTACGTGAATATACATAATAAAAAATTGACGGCACAATCGGTTGAATGTGTAAGAGAGACTATAGTCCCATCTCATCTATTATGTACTTCAGTTTTAATTAATTTCAATCAGCCTAGTTGAGAAATTTAAGTATTAGGCCGATGTAAACAAGCTGATGATGCTTGGTCCAATCATACCGGCTACAAAAGTTACAATAACATATTCCGCACCGAGTCGATGACGAATAGTCAGTGTATTCTGACCTTCAGTCTCGAGTTGTAATAATCTCTGGTTTTTTTTCTAGGCCTTCAGTGGCTGGCAAGTGAATTGGGTCGTTCGTAAATTGGATCTCATGAAGCTTCTATATTGAGTGTTCCATGTTGAGTCTACGCTTTCTATCCATCTGACTCACATCCTCAGTGACTTGCACTCACTCGTTTACATATCACTCACCCACTCACTCATTTACGTATTACTCACCGCATCATTCATCTACATATTACTCACCCACTCACTTCACTCGCTTTGCTCGTTCACTTCGTTGGCTTCGCTCATGTTCAGTTAATTGCTCCCATTTCTCACTTATTGACTCAGGTACAGTTACTTCATGTTGTTCACGAACTCACTTGTTCAGCTATTTCTTATTTATTTTTGCTCCTCAGTCACTCACTTCAAGGGAGATCTCTCCATATAATGTTAGTTCACTCGCTCACTAACTGACTTACTCATACTTACCCACTCAGTTAATCACTCACTCACTTCATCCTCATCGAAGTGAATTCGCTCGTGAAGTTATCTCCCATATAACGTTGGCTCACTCTCTCACTCACTTCACTCACTTCGCTCGGAAATTCAGTTATCTAACGATATAGAGTAAGTTCACCCACTCTCACATCACTCACTTTAATCCCTTCACTCGTTCAGTTCGCTCGCTCGTTCAGTTACCTCCCCATATAACGTTGGTTCACTCACTAACTCACTCACTCACTCACTCACTCACTTCGCTCGGAAGTTCGCTCGTTATCTCTGTGTTAATGTAAGTTCACTCACTCACTCACTTCACTCGCTGCGCTCATTCAGTTCGTTCGCTCGTTCAGTTCCTTCGCTACCTAAACCTCTGATTCAATATCCTATCCGATCCAGCCTCATAATACTCCTCCTTACTAACCCACAACTGGTGAAAAGTCCCAAGCGACGCCAAAACAGACCCCCCAATCCACAGCTGGTTCACACGCTCCAAAGCATTTCCCACCGCATGCAATCGTATCTTGAGCCCCGGGTTAGCATTGCTCAACTCATTATACAACCTCTCGGTGAGCTGTGGAATGAGCGAAACACCACCCGTAACAATGATGTTGTGCGCCACGGACGCACGCAAGTCAATGTCAATAGTGGCCAAGATGTGCGTAATCAACTGCGCAACACCCCGACACCCAGATTGCGGCGAGTACGAGCTATCAGTGGGCTTTTCGCCCTCAGAAAGCTCCACCTGCGGAGGTGGCGTCAGCTGGTTCAGCTCCGCACGCTTAACACTACGTTTTAGCGGCCTATAATCGTCGTACTTGTTGAGAAGAGTGATCTCACCATTGTCACGCAGCCACTGGGCAGCCGGGTCCGCAAACTTGTACGACATGGGGTCAAACACCGAGTCCGCCAACACAAAACGCTCGACACCGAGAGGCAACGACTGGCCCGTGGGCATCTCAAATAAGCGCCGATGCTCATCCTGCGAGTAGAAGTCACGCACCGCCTGGTTGGGGATATTGAGCCGTTTGTCCGGCACCTCCAACGCAGATTCCTTGATTTCGTGGAGAACCTTCTCCTTTTGGAACGCATCGTAGCTCGCGGTGGTTTCTGGAACTCCGGCACGCGTGGTGTACACCGGTGCGGCAGGGTAAACCACTGGTGTCTTGGTCTTAATCTTGTATGTGGGCACGATTTCGACGTTTTTCGATGCCAAATAGTCGGCAATCTGGGCACTCAAGAAGCGGCCTCCGTAATGTGTACGCATGGAGTTTTTCATGAGCGAGATGCCATCAATCACTGGGGTTACACTGACAGAGTCATGGCCAAGGTCCACCACTAAGCAGTTTGCACGCCCTTGTTGGAACGACACACATGTGGGTGTTTTGGCGAGGTAGAGAGCGGGGAAGTCGAGCTCTTCGTAGATCAGTTCCACAATCTTTTTACGGTATTCGGGCTCGGACCACACTGGTTCTGTCATGAGAAGGGGTTGTTCGCGGTACTCGATTTTGAGCTGTTTGAAGTAGTGCTTGTACTGTTCGAGTGCTGTGTCCCAGTCGGTGATGATTGAGTTGTGCAAGAGTGGTTTGATTTCGTATCCTGGACGGGGGACTGTAATTCCCTCACCGAAGATCTTGTTACCGTCTTTTTCTGCGTAGGATGAGTATGTTGTGACTTTGGGGAAGTCATCACCGGCGTATCCAATGCGGGTTTGGTATGATCCTGGGTCGAGGACCACGGCGTTGATTTCGTCGCCACCGTAAACGGTAGAGGAGGACATATATTTTTAAAAGATAACTGAGCGAACGAACTTACGAATTCACTTCACGAATTCACTTTACGAGCGAAGCGAGTGAAGTGAGTGAGTGAAGTGGATGAGTGAGTGAGTGAGTGAACTTACATCATATGAGATGACTGAACGAGCGAACCCACTTCACGAGCAAAGCGAGTGAGGTGAGTGAGTGAGTGAGTGAGTGAGTGAGTGAGTGAGTTAGTGAGTTAGTGAGTGAGTGAGTGAGTGAGTTAGTTAGTGAGTGAGTGAGTGAGTTAGTGAGTGAGTGAGTGAACTTACATCATATGAGATGACTGAACGAGCAAACCCACTTCACGAGCGAAGAGATATGTAAATGAGTGGTGAATGAACAAATTTTCGGAAAACGAGCAAAGCGAGTGGAGTGAGTTAATGAGTGAATGAACACAATTTTCAGAGTAGTGAGTGAGTAAGTGACTGACTGACTGACTAAGTGACGGAGTGAACTTACATTATTATAAAGCTGAACCTGAACTGAATAAACTTCATAACGTGTATGTACAAAATATAATGTTTGTTCACTCAATCGCTCAGTTGTCTCCAAATATTTTAGTTCACTCAATCGCTCAGAATCGCTCAGTTGTCTCTTATTATTTTAGTTCACTCAAGCACACACTTCACTCGCTTCGCTTATAAAGATCGATAATGATACACCACTGGCTCACCTCAGAGAAAACTAAACAAGTGGGTGAATGGAGTAAGTGAACATGTTCAGTGAGTGATTATGTTAGAACATATACAGTTTAGTGATTGTGTTAAGACACGTTCAGTGAGTTATTGTGTTAGAACACGCTCAATTGAGTCATTATGTTGGAACATACACAGTTGACTCATTATGATGGAACATTGACGAAGTATGAGGTTCAGTAGGTTCAATAAGATCCAGTAGTTTCCATTGGTTTCTCTAGGTCCAGGAAGTTCCAATGAGTCTGGATGAAGATCTCTAATTTTGTTCTCATTTATTCCTCTGTATATATCGTTTCTTCACACTGCCACAGTCAACTACTTTATTACAGTCTACATACATACACTGCCAATCTACTTATTCTGCTTATTCGACTTATTACACATATTCTACTTACTTAATTTCCTATAGATATGCTACTCTACCTCTTACACTGCCTACTTACTACTACTTTGCTTCTTCTGCTTGCTCTAGTGAAGGGACATCTAAAACACCCGGTCATATAATCACACATCTCACACATTCCTGTTCACTACTATTCACATATTCACTCATTTAGTATCTATCTAATGATGAAAGTTCACTCACTCAATCACTAATTCACTCACTTCCTCACTCATTCACTCACTTACTCACTTACTCACTTCACGAATAAAGCGAGTGAAGTTCTCTTGCTCGCAAAGTTATCTATGTGGATGTGTATATTCGCCCATTCACTTGTATTTTGATTGTGTTCATTCACTTATTCACTCTTTGCTCGCGAAGTTATCTCTGTAAATTATGTTTATTCATTCACTCACGCAATAGTATTGACGAAAGTATTTATTCACTCACCCAAATAGTATTCACTCAATAGTATCCACTTGAAGTATTCACTCAATAGTATCCACTTGAAGTATTTACTCACTCACTCATCTCACTCGCTTCGCTCGTGAAGTGAGATTGTTCGCTCAGTTAATCTCCTCTACCATGTCAGTTCACTCACCCGTTCAGTTCATTCGCTCATTCACTTATCTCTGTAAATTTTGTTTATTCACTCACTCACTCACTCACCTCACTCGCTTCGCTCGTGAAGTGAGATTGTTCGCTCAGTTAATCTCCTCTACCATGTCAGTTCACTCACTCACTCACTCACGTCACTCGCTTCGCTCGTTCAGTTCGTTCGCTCGCTCGTTCAGTTACCTTATAAAACCCTCGTCTCAGCATCAACAACATTCAACAAAAACTCCACCTCCAAACGCTTGCGCGCCTGCACAACCCAATCATCAGCCAACTTCCTCGTCCAACCCTTCAAATGCGCAACCTCCTCAACAGCATCATCCAAGTGCCCACGCACCAACGCCGCCTCGACACGTGCAACCACAGACTCAATGTCCTTCCCATCAGGCTTGGCACCCCTCACCGGAAACAATAACTTGGAGAAAAAGCTCGAGGCCAAGTGCCCCAAAAGACCGGCATTCGGTGGAAGAAGCGCAGCACTACGCAACTCAGGCACCAACAACTCCCAGCGCAGGAGAAGCTGCGCATTCGTCAAGATGGACTGCGAAGACTCCGATGCAACCAACGGACCCAACTCGGCCATGGCCACCTGGATCAACTCATTCTTGGCCAGAGCCAACTGGTCCACATATGCAGAAACCAGTACCGGCGCAGCACCGTCAGACCCCAACAACGCACTGCGCAACTTGACCACAAGGTTGTGCACCTGCTGCTTCTCGTGGTTGGCCACCAACTGTTCCTCCAACGACGTAGCAAACTCCTCAATCTCACTGAGCTTGGAGTTGAGAGCCTCCAAGTTGGCCAAGCGTCCATCACGCTCCTTGTTGATACTGTCCACAACCAACTCCTCGAACTTGCGTGTCTGCTGAACACGAACCATGGACACCGCATTAGCTGCCGCCTGCGACAAGGCGGCCTTGGTGGCTTCAACCTCAGCCACCAAGCGCTCGTTCAACTTCTTCTCCAACTTGGCACGCTCACCCTTGAACTGGAGCAACAACTCCTGGGTCATCTCCAACTCCTTCTGCGTCAATGCCGACAAGTTCTCAAGCTGCGAAGCCTCCACCTGCTTGGCCACAGTCGCATCAAAGTCTGCGGTCAACGAGTTCAAGCGCTCTGTTAAGCCCTGAACCGCATCCTCAACCTTTTGCACAAGTCCCACAGACGAGCTGCTGAGCGATGAGGCGTCAATGGACGAAATCAAGTTGTTCAATGCGGCAATGGTGGACTTGACTGCTGGGTCGGATGCCGAGGTCTTGACCAATGGCAACGACTCAAGCTCCTTTTTCTCAACTTCCACGGGTTTCATCAATTGTTCCGCGGGAGTCAAAGTTCCTTGTGCCAACTTCTCCTTCAAGTTCTCACCTGTCTTTTCGAGCTTGCTGGTGAGTTCGTTGATTTGTGTTTTGGACGAAGCCTGGAACGATGTAGCATACTGCTTCCATTGGTCGAACTTACGCGAGATATCGTTCACGGAGCCGTGTTCGATGATGTCTATGAGCTCGTCGGAGTAAGGCAACTGGTTGTCGATGACAAAGTCCATGACCTTGTCATTTTTGGTGGCGGTATAGAGCACACCACCGTAGACTGCCGAGGCGGCGAGTGTGGTCTTGAGGAAGAATTTGAGGGGGGAGAATGGTTTCTTGGGGACAACTGGGGGGACTGTTGGGGGTGGGACCACCTTTGGGGTGGTGGATGCCCAGCGTTTTGCTGTTCTTGCGGAGGCTCTGATCATGACCAATGGGAGGAAAAAAAAATAGCGAACGAACGAACTTCACGAGCGAACGAACTTCACGAACGAACGAACGAACGAACGAACGAACGAGCGAACGAACGAGCGAGCGAGCGAGCGAAGCGAGTGAAGTGAGTAAGTGAGTGAGTGAAGTGAGTGAGTGAGTGAAGTGAGTGAGTGAGTGAGTGAAGTGAGTGAGTGAGTGAGTGAGT
>JAJLWI010000091.1:0-55617 GCA_030674215.1 Kodamaea nitidulidarum | reverse complement strand
GAGTGAATGAGTGAGTAAGTGAGTGAATGAGTGAGTAAGTGAGTGAATGAGTGAGTAAGTGAGTGAATGAGTGAGTAAGTGAGTGAATGAGTGAGTAAGTGAGTGAATGAGTGAGTAAGTGAGTGAATGAGTGAGTAAGTGAGTGAATGAGTGAGTAAGTGAGTGAATGAGTGAGTAAGTGAGTGAACGAGTGAGTAAGTGAGTGAATGAGTGAGTAAGTGAGTGAACGAGTGAGTAAGTGAGTGAATGAGTGAGTAAGTGAGTGAATGAGTAAGTGAGTGAGTAAGTGAGTGAGTGAACTTTCATCATTAGAGAGATACTAAATGAGTGAATATGTGAGTCGGAGTGAACAGGAATGTGCGAGATGTGTGATTATATGAGCGGGAGTGGACAAGCATGTGAGAGATGTGTGAATATATGAGTGTTTTGAGTGAATAGGTATTGGATTTAATATGGACAGTGAAAGTAAAGAAAGTCGAATAGAGTCTACAAACACTGATATGAATCTGAAATATTTAGGTATAGACTCTTTGATAATTATGTATTTGTTTAGGCCGCATACTCTGGCATGTACACTCAAGTGAGCATGTTTATATGGCATACTTATTCCAAGCATATTTAATCTAACCACACCTACACTAAGCATACCACACACTTACTCTAAGCATACCCATATTAGACATACTCATATTAGATATTCATATCAGATAAACTTAATACTGTAATAACCATACTAATCCAAACATCCTCACCATCAATCATCCGGTTGTCTATAGCAAGCTCATTCACTCTTATTCAGTTATCTTATACAATGTAAGTTCACTCACTCACTTCACTCGCTACGCTCGTTCGGTTTGTTCGCTTGTTCGGTTCGTTCGCTCGTTCAGTTCGTTCGCTCGTGAAGTTCATTCCTTCTTCTTTGTGTCACTTCGGAAAAAAAGCTCAAATTAGCTTGCGGTGTAAATATTTTTGGCTGTTCAACTTTCCTTTCTACCCCAAACCAATCCGTGTCCATCACACATCAATCAAAAAAGGCACCGGAAGAGAAGGCTATCACATCAATGAGCGGAGAGGTATTCACAGGCGGCGCCACAACGTCCCAGCACGTCGAGGCTGAGGACGACGACCACTTCGAGAACACCACGTTCAAGCTCAAACGGACAAGAAGTATGGGATTATTGGATGATTACATCCAGCCACTTGGCGAGGCAGAGTCTAAACCAGAGTCTAAACCAGATGTCAAACCAGATGCCAAACCAGACGCCAAACCAGACGCCACTGCTGATTCCATCGATGACGTGCCACCAAGCACACCTGAACCCGAAAACAGCCCTGGCCCGGAATCCTTGGACGAATCTCAGGAAACACACTCGGAGGAAGCAGGTGAGGCACCACTGCAGCCAGAAAATCTCGATCTTATGCCACACGATGATTGCAACATTGTGGATGAACCGTCACTACATGTGGACTACTTGTCTCACCAGTGGGACGTGTCGGATATCCTGAAGCTGTGGCGATATGTCATCTCCAAGCGTAAGGACGTGGCTAACTCGGCACGGTTGGAGAACGCGTCATGGAGAACGTGGGCACAAAGGCGTGGAAACCTCAAGACCATCAGTCCCGAGGTGGTCAACTGGTCCAAGGACAGCGATGTGACATGGCTCTACGGGCCCATCTTGAAGGAGAAGGAGAACGAGGACGTGCTCCACGATGCTGCTCCGCGGCTGCACATAGCGACATCTGTGGTGGCTGGAGACATCTCCATAAACAACAAGGCCAAGCACAGCGCACCAAAGCCCATTCTCAAGCACCGCACCATTGAGGACCTGATAATCAGTCACTCGAACCTCCTCAAGTTGGAGTTGACCACCAACAAGCTCTACCAGAAGCACCGTCAGAAGGTGATGGAGCAGCAGAAACGCGAGCAGCAGGCACGGAAGGCTGCACCTCAAAACAAGACCCCCGAGTTCTACGACTACGATGCCATCTCCGCCAAGTTGAACTTGCAGTACAAGAACATCACGGAACCCCCGCTGTCATCTCTGCAGTCCAACTCGTTGGTCAACTTGCAGAACTTGGTGCGTAAGGCTTCGGCCAACAATTTGGCAGAATCCGACCCGGCGCCGCACACGCTAGCCACGCAGAGCGCACAGTTTAGCATAGAGGAAGAGGAGGAAGACAACGACTCCAGCGCAGGGCCGCTGGAGCGGGCAGCCACACCGGTGACGAGCCCACCGCCGGCGGTGATTTCCAAAAAGGACCGCCATGTGCACTTTAACGACACTGTGATGCAATGCCAGGGTGTGGACGAGTATACCGACGACGATGAGGAATACAGCGACGACGGGGGTTATGCCAATACAGTTGGTCGCTACAACTACAACAACCCCAATGACTACAATTATTACGCGAACCCCGACTATGGTACTGGTAATTCCTATGGCTCTGGTACTAGTAACTACGAAGATTACGATGACTACGATGACGATGATGATGATGATGATGACGACGAGGGAGGTTTCTTCCTCAAGGTGCGGTCGCCGTCCGCACCTAGTATGATGGTCCCTCTGTTGTCATCGCACAGTGCAGATGAAGACGACACACTGGACGCCCCCAGGTACCGCTCCATCGAGATGTTGCCATCGACCGTCATCAACTTTGGCTCTGAAGACGAGTCCAGTGATGATGAGAACCCGTACACCTCGTCGCTTTCGCACGGCAGGGCCCACTCCAACAAGGGCTATGACTACCACTACGACTACAACTCGGTATATACATGCGACCCGAACCACGCGGTCTTTGGCAAGAAGGATGCGCCCGTGGTGTGTGACGTGCCCGAGAACATCACCTTGGGTTCCAACATTGACCACGACGTGTGTGAGGACGAAAACATGCCCATTATATACGACGACAGGTACATACCCCCGATTGTGGGGACTGGTGATCTGGCCAAGCCTGCGGCGCCAAACACGCCGTTCAGCTTGAGTGACTCCGAGGACTCGGATGATGGCGGTTTGTCCATCGGAACCAGCCGCTCGTCGCAGGCTTTGGCACAACAGGCGTTCCACTCGGACACACCCATGGTGGGGCGCCCAGAGCCTGAGTCGCGGCCTGCGGACGAGTTGAACAGGCATTACTCATCGACATCGCTTTCCAAGCAGCCGTCGTCGTCCAACTCCTTGTCGAACTCGTTCTTTGGCACGGGTATGGGTATGACGGGTGCGGAGACCACACACGAGGACGAGGAGCCGCGGTTGTCACGGCTGGAGTTGTCGCGACTGTTCCTTGGGCCTGGTGTGATGGCCAAGCCCAAGCTGTCGCTGGGTTCGCTTGCGGAGCTGTTTTTCGGTGGGGCCAACGGGTTGACGCAGAATGGGGAGCTTGCACTGCTGTTTTTTGGGGAAAGGCCTACAGACAAGACTCCTGTCAAGGAGAGACTGGAGGAGTCTCTGAAATCCCCAGAGCCGGAGTTTGGTGTGCCGTTGCTGAAAACGCTATCCAACACACAGCCAAAGTCGTCGGTGTTGCCGCCACACACGACCTCCACGAATGCGTTCAAGGGCCTGCACTCTATGTTGAAGGGCCCGCAACCAAGAGCACCGGGCAAGGCGTTTTCTTTTGACTCTGGGTCGGACTCGGAGTCTGATGATGAGCGTCCACAGCCGGTTAGGAACTTGACCCCGAGCTATGCGTCGCTTTCCGAGGTTGCGGGCAAGAGCGGCATTATGTCGCCGGAGTATGGGCTGCCGCACAACTTTGTGGGGCAGGCGAAAGGTCTTGCCAATCTGCTTTTGGGAGGCTGGAAGAACGGTTCGAGTAATGAGAGTGACGAGTGATAGTCATATAGGAATGTACAAATAAGAGGGAGTGACAATATAAACTGAACGAGCGAGCGAACATCACGAGCGAGTGAACATTACGAACAAGCGAACATCACGAGCAAGCGAACATCACGAGCGAAGCGAGTGTAGTGAGTGAGTGAGTGAACCAACAATGCATAAAGAGATAAATGAACGAGCGAGCAAACAAGTATTGCACAAAGAGATAACTTCACGAGCGAACGAACTTCACGGGCGAAGTGAGCGAGTGAGCGAACCAACATTGCATGAAGAGAATTGAACCAGCGAGGAATCAAATAAATGAAGAGTGAACTTATATCAAATCGCCAATTAGCCAACACTGGAAAAAGCTCGAATCTCTGCTCGTGAATTTAAAATATCTAAAATGCCAATAGTCAATATCAGACGGACCCCACTTGCTTCCCTCTTATGAATGAACAAACTTCATAAATGGAGTTAACTGCGAGTAAACGTTCTATAATGATATCAACGAACAGAGACCCACTCATTTAGCAAATGATGAATACCGGGGGATTGTAGTGAGTAACGAGAAATTGCGAAAAGAGTACATTGAGTTATTGATTTATTTTCGCTATTTGCATTTGCTAGAAATTTGATTGACATGCTTGATATCAAATCCATCCTGTTAAGATGCATAGTTCAGTCAGACACAGTGTCATTAGATTTTCACTAAATAGAGATTATATCTTGCCACCAGAAAAAGGTTGAAATGTACAAAGGTCATTAGATAAGTAAAATGTACAAAGGTCATTAAATAAGGTCTCTGTATCACCACACATTATCTCAATATCTTGTGTCACTCTCATATCAGTAATCTTATATTACTCTTGATCACCTTAGTTTCATTCTCCACCTTCATTCTCAATGCTCTTCCTATAGTTATCTCTATAATGATTAGCAGTCATTGAGTTATTCATATGATCACTTGTTCAGAATTATTATTCAATCACTCGTTCAGTTATTTCTAAATTGATAGCAGTTCAGTTTTTTTAAATTGATAGCAGTTCAATGATCACACTCATTCTAATACTCTGTGTTTACCACTCGCTCAAAATATCTCATTCAACTACTCTGTTTATTCTCACATTAGTCACTTGTGAAGTTTGCTTGCTCTTGCGATACTATCTGTAATACTATCCTTGCTCATTCAGAATCTGTATAAGGTTTGTTGACTCGCTTGCTCAATTGTCTGTATATAATATAAGCCCTTTCAGGTATCTGTATATATTACCAGCCCTCTCAGGTATCTCTATATAATGTAGTTTACTCACTCGTGATCTATAGATTGTAATTTACTCACTCGTTATCTATATATTGTAATTTACTCAATCGTTATCTATATAATGTGAATTGACTCACTCACTCGCTTTGCTCGTGAGTTCGTTTGCTCGTGAGTTCGTTTGCTCGTGAGTTCGTTTGCTCGTGAGTTCGTTTGCTCGTGAGTTCGTTTGCTTGTGAATTCATTTGCTCGTGAATGCGTTCAGTTATCTATATAATGTAAAATCACTCACTCACTCGCTTTGCTCGTGAGTTCGTTTTATTTTATTCGCAGCAATGTACCCATACATAACCAAAATACCCCTCATGCTATTATCAATGCTAATACCACCCACTACAAAACCCCCAAAGAACGACGAAAACAAGTGTGAGCTCGTGGGAACCTTCTCCCTCATGACTCAGGCGTTCCTTGGCCTCCTATGTGTGCTGCTGCTCATAGTAAAGCGCTTTTATGAGTACCCCTTGAGACGAACATGGCCCGTGTGGAGCTTTGACGTGTTGAAGCAGTTGATTGGTGCATTTGGAGTACATTGTTTCAACTTGTTACTTTCCATCTTGAAGACACAACCCGCAGACGTGCTCGAGGATGTGTCCGATGACCCCTGCGATTGGTACTTTTTGAGCAACGTGCTTGACTGTACTCTCGGTGTCTACGTCTTGTACCTCGTGTTTCAAGGTCTAAACAAGGTCTGTGTGAAATACTTGCACATGACACAGATTGAGTCTGGCGAGTACGGGCTGGACCCGCACAAGCCCTCGACACGTGCGTTTCTCAAGCAGTTGGGTGTTTACTTCAGCGCGCTCATGATTACCAAAGTGGTGCTCTTTGTTCTTGTTGAGTGCTTTGAGGTGCAGCTCTTGTGGTTCACCAGCCATGTGCTTTTGATATGGTTGGACGAGTATCCAGATGAGCTTGAAATCTTTGTGGTGATGTTTGTTGTGCCGATTGTGATGAATTGTTTGCAGTTGGTGTTGATTGACAGTTTTATTCAGAACCAGGTGTTTCTGCGAGCGAACAAGGAGGCGCATCATCGGGATGAGTCACGATTGGCTGTGTCTAAGGGGTCGAATGGTGCGTCAAGTGGGAACTATGGCACTTTTGGGGGAGTTTAGGGGGATGGTCATTAATAGAAGGGTTAGGATGGGGTAGAGAGGGGGGGAGGGAGAGAAGAGAAAGAGAATATGTTAGAGAAGAGAAGGATAATATGTTAGAGAAGAAAAGGAGAATATGTTAGAGAAGATGGGAGAGAAGAGAAAGAGAATATGTTAGAGAAGATGGAAGAGAGAATTTAGAGAATATGTTAGAGAAAGTGGAAGAGAGGATTTAAGAGAAGAGAATGAGAATATGTTAGAGAAGACAAAGAGAATATGTTAGAGAAAGTCGAAAAATGTTCGAACACGGGGAAGTCAAAATCCTAGTTGAAGATATCTCTTGAAGACATGTTGAAATCCAATTACATTCTTTGAGAACATGTTGGGACTTGCTTGGAATCTCTTCTCAAACATAGTCAAAAACTCTAGTTGGACTACGAGTCAACAGCCGGTTATAAACAGGTTCAAAGAATATTTTTGGGTACATTCATGTGAAGATTTACTATCATCAATAGTGCATGTACCACCCCAAGGATGCCTGTATCACCCCAAGGAAGCCTGGTTATGGAATTGCAAAGAGTAGTAACTGGCTACCACTGATTTCGGTTTGCATTTCATATGGTTGTGTAGAGGGTGCTAGGTACTGGTTTTGGAACTGTTACTATTCGAAGTGATTACAGAGAAAGTGTGCTTATAGTTCTGACTGAAAATGCATGTATTAGTATTGCTAATACTCGCCATTTTGACAATACTACACGCTATTTCGTACTGACTATTCTTGACAGTGCTACTTCCATACTGGTTTTTAATGACAGTGCTACTTTCATACTGGCTATTATTGACAGTGCTACTTTCATATTGGCTATAATTGACAGTGCTACTTCGTACTAGCTATTCTTGATAATACTACACAATGCTGCTTATACTCGCGATTATTACTAATGGACTTCAGGTTGCTGCTCGTCATGACTCACTCAAAGACTTCAGATTGCGCTTATACTCGCCATTAATACTAAAAGACTTCATTTTCTGCCTATACTCGACATAATTTACCAATAGACTTCACTTTGCTGCTTCCTGCTAACCACTTGTTATCCAATACTCCCCAGCCTTTTCACTCATTAT
Source organism: Kodamaea nitidulidarum (assembly GCA_030674215.1). Taxonomy (NCBI): domain Eukaryota; kingdom Fungi; phylum Ascomycota; class Pichiomycetes; order Serinales; family Debaryomycetaceae; genus Kodamaea; species Kodamaea nitidulidarum. Next base: position 48,262 of record JAJLWI010000091.1, on the reverse strand, counting down.
CCAATACTCCCCAGCCTTTTCACTCATTATCAAATCTCCCCAGCCTTTACTCATAACCCGATACTCCCCAGCTTTTGCTGGTACCATCAACAATAATCCCATACTGCCCCATTTATATTATTTACGAAAACTGTAAGTATCTCATTAGCCAGGTTGTCTCTTCTCTCTACATGTTTATGGATATGATCGCATTACTATTTACATGAAGATTCAGGTTTTTGCGAGCCAACACATGGAGATGTCTAAGAGTTTCGATTCAAGCAACAGTCAGTTGGTCAACGTAGATCAAGTAAGCCAGTAATCACAGCTCAGCGTAGATCCCAGTTAAACACAACTTATTTGAGCTCGTGAGGTTCGCTCGTGAGGTTCGCTCGTGAGGTTCGCTCGTTCGTTCATCTCGTCTCAAATCCATAACCCTTCATACAAGCTTTATACTTCTCAATCAAATCATTGCACTTGCCACTCTCTTGACCGTTGAAAAGTAAACACTCATCTCTTTGCTTCTTCTCGTCGAGGCAGACGCAACACGGCTTGGGCTTGTTCTCAGTAGCTGGAGCGGACATGGATGGAAATTTATTTTTCGTGGCATTACTAATTTCGTGTGCTGAAGTAGCTCATGGGTCATGTGTCAGTACGGATGTAGCAGCGTTCATCTTGGAACAAACAGTCAAGTTGTAGTAGTAGTCTTTGTGTGTCTCCGGATTCTTTTTTGTCTGTTTATCCTTTACATTATCTTTATTCGATTTCTTCTTCCGTTTGATCAATCATGGAGTCGGCACAGGACGGGTGTAATGGTCCGCCCAATTCGAATCCAAGCCCACAAGTCTCTCTAAGGGTCGATAAAAGCGAGTCTAACAAGGACAAAGAATCTGGAAAGAAAGAACTGAAGGATTATAAAGATGCTGACAGCTCCAAGGATTATGAAGGTTCTGACTGCAAGGACTACAAAGATTCTGACTTCAAGGACAAAGGTTCTGATAGCTCCAAGAACTACAAAGACTCTGACAGCTCCAAGAACTACAAAGACTCCGATAGCTCCAAGAACTACAAAGACTCTGAAAGCGTCAAAGAACCCAAGGTCAATCAATCTGACCCCTCCACCAAACCTGACAACTCAACCTTCATCAACGGTGCTTTTACCCCCAGCAACCTCCACATACCCCCATCGTCAAACAGACCGTCTTTCGATGAAAGTGTCAACCTCAACGACGACCTCAATCCCTCAGAGCACTCGCTGGCCTCAATAACCCCCAGTCAGCAATATTTGCTGAAGTTCTCGGGCCCCGGCTCAATTCGCAACAGCATCGATGCCGAGAGCTCGCTTCTGTCCATGCACTACAGCATACTTGGCCATGGCGCACCAAACAAGGACACATACTCACCATTGGGCCCAAATTCCATATACGAATTGACCTTTGCGCTGGACCAGGCACGGCTCAAACGCAACCGCGCACCCCGTACTTCCGTCGCCATCAATGGTGGAGCTACCGTGATCACCAACTTGCGTGCTCCATCCACGTCCGATATTCCGCCCGTTCACCTTCTGAAGCTTGAACGCAAGGTTGCTGAATCGGAATTGGCTGTTAGTGATGAGCTCCGTGCAGAGTACCGTAATTTTGAGCTGAGTCACAAGCCATTGACCGAAGACACACTCCAGAGGCTCCAGGAAAAGGCACACAACGGGCAGTTTTCTGCATCGTCCTCGGTGCTGAATTTTGACGAAGATGATGGAGATGATATGGCACAAATCCCCGATGTGTTTCTCAGCAGCGACTTTCGGCTCGATGACCCGCGTGTGTTCAAGCAGGTCATCGACAACACATCCATTTTGGCGGATGACGGCAGCGCTATCCAGGAGAAACTCTCGCGTTATCTCGACATTGTCGAGGTCAACCTCGTTCGTGAGATTGCCAAATCGTCGGAGTCATTCTTCAGCACTATTGGCGATATTGAGCACATCCACACGCAGTCTGAACAGTGCGTGGACCATGTTCGTGAGCTCCAGCGCGAGCTTGCTGAAATGCTGGAGTCGACTGCGCTCACAGGCATGCGCATTTTAGAAAACATGCAGAAAAGAAAGCAAGCGTGTGAGTTAGAGGCCACATTGCAGCAGATTCAACAGGTAATCAGCACTTTTGAGCGCGCTCAAAGCTCATTTGATGACAGGCAGTATAAAGCATGTCTCGAGCAGATTTTGGAAGCAGAGGCTTTAACGCGGGGAGAACAGCCCGGTACTACAGACCTTTCATCGCTACCGGCACTCGTTCATGTGCACAATGACCTTCAGAGCCTTTTGAACAGTTGCGCAACCGAGTACATCGAGAGCTTTGTCATGCTCCTTTTGCAAGACTTGCGCGATCACTGCACGCTGGTGCCGGTCCAAGACACCTTGGACCGTATGTATGTGGGAATGGACCGCAAGTACGTGAGCGGACCCGTAAACCGCTCGTTCCAGACCATGGCGGCAGAACAAAAGTCGAAGTTGCTGGTGTTTATCAATGACTTGACCAAAAGCGGGCACTTGACTCGGGCGTTCTCCGTGTACCAGGACCGTGTGATCTCGGAGATCAAGCATATTATCAAGCAAAACTTGCCGAATGCGTCCAACCCGCCTTCGCGCTCGTCATCGGTACCCCCTGACAGCACTCCGTATACGCTTTCCAACAACATCAAGTCGTTGACCCCACTTGAGTTTGAGCTGATGATGTCGGAGGTCTACGCGCACTTATCTGAGTGTCTTCGTCGTCTCACGACACACCAGAAGGTGCTCTTGGACCTTGCGCTCACTGCTGTGCCGGGCGAGGAGCAGATCGACGTGATGGCGCTCGATATCACTACTTCGATTCACAAGGCCATCGAGTTGACCCAAATCCGGCTCACCAAGGTTATTAATGTGCGTTCTGAAGAGACTGCCGATTTACCACTTCCGTTCTACTTGCGCTTGTACTCTATTACTTCGGGCTACTTGCAGGAGTGCGAGTCCATTAACCCAGGATACGTGGCTACCGCATCTGGGAACTCTTTGAAAGAGTGGTTCCGCCACCACACAAACTACTTTGTGCATAGGTTCCACCTGAACTCTATGAAGGCTCTTGTTACCGAAGTGGATAAGGAGGTGTGGAAGGAGGTCACCGACCTGAATTTGCTCCTTGCGTCCCAGAAGTTGCTTGATGAGATCCTTGGTTATGTGGACTGGATGGACGGATCCACGGATGGATTCCTGGGCGCGGAGTGGCTCGAGGTACTTGTTTTTCACTCAAAGAGTGTGAGGGGGCAGGAGGGGTCCGAAAAAGAGGAAAAGCAGGAGGAATCCACAAAGCTCACTGTTGACGGGGAGCAGTACATTATACCCAGCATCGTATGCACGATGTTGCAGCGCATCAAGGACTATTTTGTGCTCAGTAAGGTGTTTCCTGCCACCACCTCTACGGTTCAGAAGAACATCTTGAATTACTTTAAGCTTTTGAACTCAAAGACATCCCAGGCTGTGTTGAATGCGGGTGCCACGCGTACTGCAGGCTTACGCCATATAACCACCAAGCACTTGGCCTTGTGTATCCAGCTCGTGGAGTTCAACATTGCGTTTTTGTCCCATCTACAACCCGCCTTGGGTCCTGATGCCCCCAACGATGAAACGGCTGCTCCGGATGATGTCACGCTGTCGAGGATTATCAGCAATTACAAGGACCACGAAAACGAGCTTTTCTCCAAGTTGGTGTCGATCATGCGCGACCGCACTGCTGGCCACTGCAGCGCGGTCATGAAGATTGACTGGACCGAGCCCTTGCTGCATCCACGCCAATGCCACCTGTACATGGAGACTTTAGTGAAGGAGACGCTTACTGTGTCCAAGGTTTTGTTCAAGTACTTACCAACTTTGAAGAGTTCACTCATATTGCTGCAGATCTTCGACAATTATAAGAAGATGTTTGTTGAGTGTTTTTGCACACAGTTGCCGCAATTCAAGGATTTTAACGAGAAGTACTCGCTTCTCAAGGACATTGACTATTTTAGGGTGAAGTTGTGTGAGCTTCCTGGCTATGGGAACTCTGGTCAGGTTATTTGGGAGAACGTGAACTCTTTACCGACAGTTGAGGATGCTACAATGGATGAGGTTATGCGTAAGAACATCAAGATTGAGCAAACTGTTCTTGCGAGGAAGTCCATAGAGGAGCAGCGAAATGAAAAGGGAAGGGAAGGAAAGGAAGAGGTAAGGGAAGGAAAGGAAGAGGAAATGGAAGGAAAGGAAAAAGGAAAGGAGGTAACAGAGGAAAAGGACAAACGAAAAGAGGTAACAGAAGAAAAGGAGAAAGAACAGAAGAACAGGAGAGAAAATGAAGAAAAAAGAGATCCTGAACAAGCTGAGGACCTTGGAGATGATCAGGATGAGATTAAGCAGAATGAGGACAGAACCAAAGAAAACAATGATGTGCTTAACGAGGGACAGCCCGAGAAACTTCTGACAGACAAAGGAACAGGTATTGTAAATGGTTCATTGGAAAAAGCCAATGCAGAACTTGTTCCCGAGCCACAAGACGAAAGGCTCACCAATCTGGCTCTGAGCGAACTTCCAAAAGAAACATCCATTGAAGTTTCAAAGAAGTTTGGCTCAGAAGGTCCACCTGTACCTGCTAAGGAGGCTACTGGACAATCTTCATTGGTAACCTCTTTTATTGCGGAAGAGTTACGTGAGATCCCCTCCACTGACGATTTAGTTGTCGATACTGTCGGTGGCACAGAAGTGGACAATAAGAAAGATGTCAATTTTACATGTAATGTTGAGAACTTAGAGGGCAAGGAAGAACAAATCGAGAAAGCAAGTGAGGGTGAAAAGGCAAGTGAGGTTGGGTCGCCGGAAACGTCGCTTGTACCCGAAAAGACGAGTGAGGTTGGATTATCAAAACCCGCTGCTGACTCTGAAAAAGCAAGTGAAGTTGAATTATCAAAACCCACTGCTGACTCTGATAAACCAAATGAAGTTGACTCGCCAAAACCCTCGCCTGTCCTCGAAGACCCAACTTCGATCTTAGCCACACAAGAGACTCCAAATCAGGACTCGACTTCGGAAGAAGGCAAAGCTGAAAAAGAAAATGAAGAACAAAAGGAGGATCAAAAGGAGGATCTTGAGTATCCCGAGTCCACTGAATCCCAACCCGATGCTGCAGATAATGAAGTTAAAGAAGCCGAAATCAAAAAGCCGACTAAACCAAAACCAAAGGGAAAGAAGAAGGGAGGTAAAAAAGGAAAGAAGCGTTAATATTCTGATAATGGAAGTCGTGCTCAATTTGCAAAGCCTTAATTCTCGAATGTATATTAATCTAAAACAACATGCATATTATTGTCGGTAACAGTACTCATTTTGTCAAATGGAACTTTCCTTCTTCGTCTTTGACAAACACATTCGGATCCTCAGTTACAATTGAATCAATAAACTCGTGAGGCGTCACGTCGAACGCTGGGTTCCACACTGAAATACCCGGGGTAGCAATACCCACAACTACCTCCTGTCCAGTAGGTGCAGTATCGGTGGCCTTCGCCAATTGGTGGCCTTTCAAAGTGGTCAATTCATGAGGTGGTCTCTCCTCAATAACAATATCAGCGCCCGTTTCAGTTTTCAAGTCAATGGTAGTTTTGGGTGCAGCAACAATGAATTTAATCTGCTTTGTGGGGTCATTAGAAAGTTTTGTGCTGTTGAACTGATTCGCAATAGCAGCCAACTGAAATGTCCCGATTTTGTTGGCTGTGTCACCATCGGAAACAACTCTGTCTGCTCCCACAATGATAAACTTTACAGGAGCACTGCTCTCTTTAACGCTTTTTTGTCCATAGTTCAAATTGTTTATCAAAGATGTTACCATATTGTCACAAATCAACGTGAAAGGAATACTCTCATAATTCAATTCGTATGAACTTAAGCGAGCACCCTGATTATAGGGTCTCGTTTCCAAAGGATAAACGTGCTCCAAGTGATAATCCTTCCCTGATGACTGCTTGAGCTGGTTATATGCTGACCTGATGATTCCCAAAGCAGTACCGTGGCCAGAAGTTGCCAAAGAACCGGTATTGCACACTGTTATAATGGAAAAAGGTCCTTTGAAGTTTTGTTCTTTCAACGTTTTCTCGATATACGCAACGCCATTGTCTCCGATAAGATAATTGTTTTTCAAGTCGTCCTCGTACAAGCGCACTGCATAGTCGTAGATTTGTTCGAAAACAGCTTCGTCAATAATTTCTTTGCTTGCAAACAACTGCTTGATATCATTTAAGGCATTGGCTAAGTTGACAGCAGTGGGTCTCGATGAAATCAAGTAGTCAATGGAGTCATTTAAAGCGTCCACGGTTGTCACTGAAACATTGCGCTTGGGATTGAGTTCAACAACAACAGCAAAGGCACCAACGATAGCGATCGCTGGGGCACCTCTCACTTGCATCAACTTGATTGCATTGTACGCATCCTCGATAGTTTTGATAGATATATATTTAGTCGAGTACGGGAGAAGCAATTGATCCAAAATCTCCAAGGACTTGGTCTTCTTGTCAAACTTGATTGCCTCAAGGGTTTTTGGGGGCATGTTTGTGATTAAAAACGTGGATCAACCATCATTGGTTTTGCACGTGAATAAAGACATTATGCAGGAACAAACCTAAAAGAATGAGTGAGTGAGTGGGGGAAGCGAGTGAGTGGGTGACTTAATATAGAGATAACTGAAACAACCGTTCAATCAACCATTCAACCAATCATTCAACCAATCATTCAACCAATCATTCAACCAACATTCAACCAATCATTCAACCAACATTCAACCAATCATTCAACCAACATTCAACCAACATTCAACCAAAATTCAACCAACCATTCAATCAACCGTTATTTATCTCTTCACATAATGTGTATCCACTCACTCACTCACCTCACTCGCTTCGCTCGTGAAGTATTACTACCCTTTAACCATTGTGTACATTCAAAATATAAGCCTTCGTATACCGTCAATGTCCCATTCCTGCTTGATCGAATTCCATTTACACCCGAGCAATTTTTTACCTGTGATTGGGCACCGTCCTCCCAAATCCAAATCGATTGCAACCTCTTTTTCTGACGTCTTTTCGTTAGTAGTCTCTGCCTCCTCATCTTCGGACTCCTCTGAGCTTTCATCTCCTGCTTGTCTCTCAGAAACAATGATATGCGACTTTTCAAGGTAATTATATATACACATGTAGTCGAACACATACCCGGTCTCGATAACTGCTGGGTTGCTAAGTTCCTTCTTACACAAAGGGCACATTTTCCCCAGTTTGTATGTGGATCTCTTTTTCAGCCCTCCGGGTTTCAAATTGTTCAATGACTTTTCCAAAACCGACGGGGGAGGTAATGTGAAGTCAAGGGTGTTGCCTTGATTCTTTGACAATTTTGAAGAGAAGTCAGAGTTGTTCCACCATTCCAAAAACTTCAACGAGAAGATCGCCACAGGGAAGAAGGTTCCTAAAATCACCTTTATAATTCTCCAGGATGGCCGCGTAAAGTTCTTAGTAACAAGCTTCAAAAGAAACTCCATAGTTGTAGGTGGACTGGTCTTGCTCGGTGGTTTTTCTTGGCCGCCCTTGAATTTTGTCGATGGCTCATTCTTGGAATAGTCGTACTGGTTTAATCTTGCGTAGTTGATTTTGAAGAGATAAGTGAGTAATGTTGGTGACTTGCTGTTGCCACTCAAATACATCAAGGTGGTTATAAAACTTCCGGCACGTATTGCACTTTGTAAGTAGGGATAAACCTTGACAAATGCGCGTTTCAAGCGAATTCTCATGGCCTCTTCTTTAGAGTGAGACTCATTGACCTCCAATTGTTGGGTGGCATACTTAGCATACCAAACTTCATAAGCATATTCAAGCTTCTCCGATATGTATGCTGATCCAGTTATCTCGAAAATAGACACTGCCCTCTGTAAACCTGTCAATTCACGCCGGTCTTCTATCAATGACGGTACTAGTTGTGTGAGTTTCCCGCTATTATACTTGGTGTCTGCCAACGGGGTTTGGCTAACTCTTTTAATACCATAAAAGTTCTCCGTGAAAGAACCCTGCCAGTACTTGAAGTAGTACCATTCTATAAAACTGCGAAAGAGCAAGTTTAACTCGTCAAAATTGTTGGTCAATCGTATCAAGTAATAGGGGTACTTGCTAGCATAGTGCACCAAAATGTACCGAAGTGAAGGGGACAATAAGGACTCAAGCTGACCCGCGGATATCAACTCAAAGAGGGTCGGTGTTTCGGAATCCAACTGCAGCGCATCCAAGGACGAGTAGTACTCCATGTTTTCAGATAATGTGGAGAAAAAAGTTCCTCGGATTTGATCAGTGGGGTTTTAAAGTATTTTTGCAGCATTTCCAGAATGGAGAACATAGAGATACATACTGTTGATGAATTAGTTGTCAAAAACAAAATAAAGGACTCGGCATTGAAGTTGTTTTGTATATCTAGAGGGGGGTATCAGAGAGTGGTGAGTATTCCCATCAGCAATTGGGAGATGCCAGATATCATAGATGAAAAGGAAGCCAGAAGAGCGTACAGACCGCTAATGGATAATATTGAACTGAGCTATCTCAGCTCAAATCTCTTTCAAGAGTCTCTCCAAATGTGCTCGTCTCCAAATAACACACATGAGATCATGTCGGATAAGGTAAGACCTGTTACTAATAGTAGCGTTGATGTTGTCAATTCGGATCTTGCTGAATTTCAATGTATGGATCAGTTCAAAGTGCTTTCATCGGAGAAACTTACCCCTCCGAGTAGTAGCAGCATTGATGTTATCAGCTCGAACATATCGAGTGAGATCAGTTGATCATACTGAAGCGAGATGAGTTGATATACTTGTGAAGTGAGATGAGTTGATCATACTTGTGAAGTGTTGATGATATACTTGTGAAGTGTTGATCTGTTGATATACTTGTGAAGAAGATCAGTAGATCACTTGTCAAGTCTGTTGCTCAAACCTATCAAGTGTGATCTGTTCCTCAAGTGTGATCTGTTCCTCAAGTGTGATCTGTTTCTCAAGTGTGATCTGTTCCTCAAGTGTGATCTGTTTCTCAAGTGTGATCTGTTCCTCAAGTGTGATCTGTTTCTCAAGTGTGATCTGTTCCTCAAGTGTGATCTCTTCTTCAATCCTGTTATGTGAGATCAATTGCTATCATGCGGGTTTGGACCCATTGACTGCTCAAACATACCCTCAATAAACCCAAAAATGAAACACATCAATACAGTCTACATATCTACGTATTCGCGGTATTTCCATTTTTAAGCCACATGGTATTATAAGGTGCCTCATAAAAGCAGCTTGGAAGGCTCTGCCTGACTCAATTCATACTCAAAGTTGAAACCAATCTTAACGAAAAAGTCCCATGCCGACAAGTCGAACACCTGGTAGTCACCAAAGTCAGAAACTCTGGGCTCCTCGGTAGAAGCTGTGGAAAGCTTTATGCATTTGAACCAGTACAAGAAATTGCGGGACTTTAACGAGTTTTCACTGAATCTGAAGGAACCTATTCCCTGTCCCAGGATCCCGTTTCTGCTCCTATAAGGTTTCCATCCCAACTTGAACAAGTATGACTCAGCAATCAAGTTTTCCACCGGGGTCAACGCGTGGTAATACCCAAAGAAAAACACAGAAGTGAGTTCATTTATAATTTCTTCTTGGGATGGCAGTTGCTGTTGTGATTGTAGCTGTTGCTGTTGCATATTGTCAATCTCAATAGCCAATTGTTCAAACTGGTTATTAGCCCTGATCTTATTCCAATACGTCTGCAACTTCAGGTACTGCAATGGTATCTTGAAAGGTTCCACATTGTTCTTCCCGTGGAAAGGCTGAACTTGTGCAGGTAAGTAAGGCTTGTAGATTGGGGTGACGTATTGGTTATATGAGGTTGAATCATAAAGCAACGAAAAGTTTTTGGCCTCATTTCTCTTGGATGTGAAGGAGAGCACCAAATCTTGTATACCAGGTGGTAGTTTGTACAAGTTCATGTCACTGAAGACATTAAGCTCAATGCTAGAGAGAGACGAGTTTTTTAAGACATCAACAAATCTCGAGTTGGGGTCTTCAATAACTTCCCTGCTGATCTCCACTGAGGATCGCTTCGACTTACCAAGTTCTTTGGAAGCTTTCGAGTTTGCTGTAGATGAGCCAAGATTGTTATTACCATTAGAGGCTGTTGTGGACAGCTGTGCTGCTGATGCGTTTGGTGCTGTGTCGATATGTTCTCCGTTTGCAACCGACTCCAATGGTACATCTGAAGTTGCTGCAGTAGACCCGCTTGATGCCGGAGGAGTGCTGTTACTGCTATTGCTGTTACTAGGTAATCCAACAGCTGCTGCTGCCGACCATTTCAATCCGCCGACAGGTTTCGATGGTGTGGATGCGGGTTTTAAAATCTTTATAATAGCGGGACTGGCTATCTCAGGACTAGCCGATTTTCTGTGTACTGGTGACGTGGGTATCGTGTTATTGGCCTTGGGTGCTTGCTGACTGTTACCACCTTTACTGTTAGCGGTAGAAGCAGAAGGACCACTCGCGCTCGACGATGACAGTGCTGGTTTTGGTAGGCTGGTAGAGTCCAAGATTTCGGAATCATTGTAATCATAGTCTTCTTCATAAGATGTCAGACTCAAAAGGTCATCGTAGAGCGTCTTATCCACTTCCTTTGCATCCGTGCTTGAAGAAAGGTAGTTTTCCAAGTCATCCTTTATTAACCACACCAAATTCAAGTCTGGAAGCTTATTCGCTTTGAGCAACCTTAATATTTTGGATATTTTCTTGGAGTGGAATTTGTTGGCCTCCTTCGCCAAGGTTATCTTCTCCTTCTTAGCTTCAATGGTGCTCAAGTTGTTCTTTCGCAATTTCTTATGTGCTAACTTGTCGAACTCGCCTGTGAGTTTTTTGGTCAGTTCATTAAGTTGTGACAACACATCTAGTAAGAATCTTATCACCTCAACAGTTTCCGGACTTAGGTGGTTGTAATCTTCAGCCTCCTCATCATTACCGGACTCAAATGCATCCAAATCTTCTTCCTTAAAATAATTATCGCTGTCGTCCCCACTAAAGTCCTCATCAAACGTGTTTTGCTGGTCCATAGAAGCCATCAATATCGACTGGTTCGAAAAGGTCTTCAATTTCGACGATCTTTCCACCTCTTTGTACATTTCCATGGCTTCTTCAATGAGTTTTTTGTTGTCCATCAACTTATTACTAAGAACATTTGAAGTCAATGACATGCTCTTAATGACATCGTTCAGTTGCCAGATTTTGATCTGTTCTCTAAACTTCTGTAGCCTCTTTATCTCTTTTTTCAAGTCGTTTTCTAGCTTCTCTTTCTCACGTTGGTTATCGCTATCTTCGTCGGTGTTGATGCTTTCATAACGGTCATAGTGGTAGTTGAAGTCATGGAGCCCCTCTTGGATCTTTTTGAATATGATATCAATATCCTTTTGTAGTTTTCGATTGGCCATTCTCTTCCTTTCGTGTAGTCGACTCGATGGTTTTTTTTTTACAATCCAGTTTCGAAGAAATTGACATAAATTGAAAACTGATTTAATTTTCAGAGTCAACGACCAACAGAACCTAGTTCATCTATTTTGATTTCTGATAACACCTAGTAAGAACACCTACTGAAGAGAACCACGTACTGAAGCCAACCAGTAGAACTGGGTCCTTTATGCATTTTTTTACCTGCTTTCAGTCGTGTCAAAAAAATGCATTGAAAAAAAATTTGACTTCAGTTTTTCACAAGTCATGTGAAATCTGGGGAATATACAATTTATGTTTCCTACAATTTGTTACATAAAATATTGTTACAGGATATCTAATTATAAATATTAGAATGATCTTTACAACTCGTCGTGATCAAACTCGTCATCAGAGTCGTCGTCACCGAACTTAGCTCCACCCTCGTCGCCGGCACCGCCGTACAACTTAGCAGTAATTGGGTTGGCAACATCGATCAACTTCTGCTTCTGCTCCTCGAATTCCTCAGCAGTAGCGGTGTCGTAGTTGTCCTCAATGAACTCCAAGGTTTCCTTAACGGCGTCATCCAAAGTTTCCTTGTCGTCGTCGTCCAACTTGGAGCCCAAACCGGTCTCAGAAGTGTCGGTCAACTGGCCTCTCAACAAGTGAGCATAGTTCTCCAAAGAGTTACGAGCCTCAATCTTGGCCTTCAATTCAGCATCCTGTTCGGCGTATTTCTCGGCCTCCTCAACCATTCTGTCGATCTCCTCCTTGGACAATCTGTCCTTGTCGTTTGTGATAGTGACGGAGTTAGACTTACCAGTTCCCTTGTCAACGGCCTCGACCTTCAAGATACCGTTTGCGTCCAAAGAGAAAGTGACCTCAATCTGAGGAACACCTCTTGGAGCTGGTGGAATACCGGACAACTCGAACTTACCCAAACGGTTGTTGTGCTTGGCCAAAGCTCTCTCACCCTCGTAGACCTGGATCAAAACTGTTGCCTGGTTGTCAGCAGCAGTAGAGAAGATCTGGGACTTCTTGGTTGGGATAGCAGTGTTTCTGTTAATCAAGGTAGTCATAACACCACCGGTGGTTTCAATACCCAAAGTCAATGGGTTAACATCCAAAAGGACAATGTCGTCGACACCCTCCTCACCGGAAAGAACACCAGCCTGAACAGCGGCACCGTAAGCAACGGCTTCGTCAGGGTTGATACCCTTGGATGCCTTCTTGCCGTTGAAGAACTTCTCCAACAACTCCTGGACCTTAGGGATTCTGGTAGAACCACCAACGAGAACAATGTCATCGATGGCGGACTTCTGGACACCAGCATCCTTCAAAACCTTCTCAACTGGCTCCAAAGTTCTCTCAAAGGCCTTGATGTTCAATTCCTCAAACTTGGCTCTGGAAAGAGTCTCGGAGAAGTCGATACCGTCAACAAAAGAGTCGATTTCAACTCTAACACTCATCTGGGAGGACAAGGTTCTCTTTGCCTTCTCGGCTTCTCTCTTCAACTTGGAGATGGCCTTGGAGTTGTTGGAGATGTCGATGCCGTGCTTCTTCTTGAAAACCTTGCTCAAGTGGTTGACCAACTTGAAGTCAAAGTCCTCACCACCCAAGTGGGTGTCACCAGCAGTAGCCAAGACCTCGAAAACACCACCCTCAATGGACAAGAGGGAGACATCGAAGGTACCTCCACCCAAGTCGTACACAATAATCTGCTTCTCGCCGTCAGTCTTGTCCAAACCATAGGCGATGGCAGCAGCAGTTGGCTCGTTGACTATTCTCAAGACATTCAAACCAGCAATGGTGCCGGCGTCCTTGGTGGCCTGTCTCTGGGCATCGTTGAAGTAAGCTGGAACAGTGACAACGGCATGGGTAACCTTCTTGCCCAAGTACTCCTCAGCAATGGACTTCATCTTACCCAAAATCATACCGGAGATTTCCTCTGGAGAGAAGGTCTTCTCGTCACCACCATACTCGACCTTGACAACTGGCTTACCGCCCTTGTTCTGGATGTTGTATGGCAAGTGCTTGATCTCTTTCTGGACAACCTTGTCGTTGTACTTCAAACCAATCAATCTCTTGATGTCAAAAATGGTGTTCTTGACGTTGGATGGGGCCTGGTTCTTGGCAGCATCACCAATCAATCTCTCGTTCTCAGAAAAGGCAACGTATGATGGAGTGATTCTGTTACCTTGGTCGTTGGCCAAAATCTCGACCTTTCCGTTCTTCATCACACCGACACATGAGTAAGTGGTACCCAAATCGATACCAATAACGGTACCGTAGCTTTCAGTTTCATTTTCTTCAGTCGCAAGGGCAAATGGCGAACCGGAAAAACCCTGGCTGAGGAATGGTATTAATATGGCAGCTAACACGTAAAGGAAACCAACGCGTGGCAACCACGCAGAGTCGTTACCAAACTTCATAATAAATCCCTTTAATTTGAAATTTTATGGAGGATAATACACGTTATATATTTCACTGAAAGTTAACAGCGTTTACTTAATGGAGGCCACAAAACGGTTTTTTCTAAACACGTAATACAATATTATGTGCAGGCAGGCGAACTAACGGTGACATTGACACTGGGACACAATACTTGCGCTGAGTGGCAAGATAATAGCCGTATACTGGTGGGCTCTCCCCCCGGGTCTCAGAATAAGTTGTAATCTATGTCTTCTACTATGTGTATGAGGAGTGAAGTGTAGTATCGACACTTACTACATTCGTGCTGTAGAACCTTCTAGATTAAAAAAATTTCCCCACAATCGAACAGTCATCGGATAAAAGTTGCCCCAGAAGTTGGTCATTTTGGACACCTAACACGTTGGCGCCACCGTAGACACTCAACACCCCCTTCTCATATTGCGCAGTTGATATGTTTCCACGTGACTGCGCATCACCTGATTCAAGCGCTTTTTTTGCGGTACCTCCTCTTTTCCATACTCCTTCTTTTCGTCGAATTACTCCGTTCACACAAAACAGATATTACCCGTGTGATCACTCTGATAACCACCAATCATGTCACAAGATACGTCGTTTGTAACGCACGAGTTGAATCAGTTACAGAAGGAGATTGAAGCCAAGAATCCCTCTGATATATTACAATTCTGTGCCAATTATTTCAATGGCAAACTCCAGGCACAAAGATCGCAGATGTGGGCGCAACAACACCGCGCGCAGGCCGCTGGTTTGAATCTCTTCCCAGATGTGGATAGCGTGAATATCTCGCCAGGGTTAGTGCATGACGGTCAGCCCTCTTTCAAGTCGCCTTTTGCTGACAACTGTCCACACCTGAACCATCAACCTGATTCAGAAGAGCCCCTTTCTGGTGCTAATCTCGGTGTTCCTGCAGCTATTGGGGCACAGGGCACAGCAACCACTGAGAGCAAGGGCCTTTTTAAGAACAATTTCGAAGTGAAGACTCTGGCAAACACCAAGTCTGTGGCCGATGTGGCTCCAAACGACCCCACTGCAGGTAATATGAGCTCCCCTGTCGCCAAACCATCGAAGATCCCATTTGCCTTCAATGCCAACAGAAGAACCTCTGTCTCTGCCGAGGCTTTGAACCCTGATAAGTTCAAGTCGGACTCGTGGAAACCCCCCACCAACAACCTCAGTGAAGAGCAAACTGCGGAGTTGACCAAGACGTTGACTTCGAACTTTCTTTTCCAGCAATTGGACGCCAATGCAAAGAAGACTGTTGTTGCCGCGTTGACTAAAAAGACATTCAAGAAGGGCACCAAGATCATCGTGCAAGGTGATGAGGGTGACTACTTCTACATTATTGGCTCAGGACAGGTCGACTTTTATGTCAACGGTTCCAAGGTCAACTCTAGTGGAGAGGGTTCTTCTTTTGGTGAGTTGGCATTGATGTACAATGCTCCAAGAGCTGCGACTGCCACGGCTGCGACTGATGTCACATGTTGGGCTCTTGACCGCTTGGTCTTCCGTCGTATTCTTTTGGAGGGCACTTTCAACAGAAGGTTGATGTACGAAGATTTCTTGAAGGATGTGGAAATCTTGAAGACATTGTCAAGCCATGAGAGATCAAAGTTGGCCGATGCATTGAGCACTGAGATTTACCACAAGGGTGACAAGATAGTTCGTGAGGGAGAGAAGGGTGAAAACTTCTACTTCATCGAGAGTGGTAGCTGTCGGGTTTACAAGAATGACACTGGTGACATCAAGACTTTGACAAAGGGCGACTACTTTGGTGAAATTGCTTTGTTGAATGACTTGCCAAGACAGGCCACTGTGGAGGCGTTGGACCAAGTCATTGTGGCGACTTTAGGGAAGTCTGGGTTCCAGCGTTTGTTGGGCCCTGCCGTTGAAGTGTTGAAGTCCAAGGCTCCGACCTCCACTTCAAGTTAGGTAAACACACTTATTACGATCCGCTTCAACTTGAAACACACTTATAGATGCCCTTGATAGCTAACGACTTTTTTCTCTATACTATGTTCACAAATGTTAATTGTAACCACATTTTTTCTGTAAATTAATTTCATCATGTTTGAAACTTTGAGCAGCTATTTGCCAGCGACTCCACACGGGGGGAAGTTGCCATACTGGCTCTTGTTTATCTCGGTGGTGTCACTCTTCAATTCCGCGCAGAACTACCAGTCAAAGGACCTTGCGCTTACCAAGAAGGTTTACGAAGAAGAAGCCAACAAAATTCACGGTAGGCCTCAGGTGACACATTTGAGTGCCCGCACTTTTGGGACTTGGACCATCATCACCTCAATCGTGCGTTTCTATGCAGCCTACCACATCACCAACCCTCAAGTTTATGAATTGGCTCAATGGTCGTACGCGGTTGCTGCTTTCCACTTTATTTCCGAGTGGTTGATGTACGGAACTTGCAAATTTGGCAAGGGTATTTTGGGACCATTGATTGTAAGCAGCACTTCGCTTACATGGATGTACTTACAAAAGAGCTTTTATCTTGCGTGATGGGACACTTGGGTACATACATAATAAACACTTAGTAATCTTCTAGCATCAGCGGGCCAGACATTGAGCTTTGAAGCAACTTCTTGTAAATGGTTGTTTTCATGTTGTCGATCAAGATCAACTGTTTCGACAACAACGACAAGTGCGTAGCAGCCAATCCATTCATGCTCTCAGATCCCGCAAGAGCCGGGCCGTGCTCCTTGAGCGCCCGAAGCTTGTTTGCCAAATGTACTATCAAGTTA
This sequence comes from Kodamaea nitidulidarum, assembly GCA_030674215.1. Taxonomy (NCBI): domain Eukaryota; kingdom Fungi; phylum Ascomycota; class Pichiomycetes; order Serinales; family Debaryomycetaceae; genus Kodamaea; species Kodamaea nitidulidarum. The sequence goes on along the minus strand of JAJLWI010000091.1, from coordinate 31,569 downwards.
TTGGTGCGCACTTTTTCGTCCAAGTCCTCGGATCCGTCTTTGGAGTTTTCGAGATATTGTATGATTTTGCTTATTTTGTCTTTGAGTTTTGCTGCGGATTCGTCGAGGTCTTTAGCATGTGACCGTATCGATACTTCGTCCACGAAGTTGTCCATTTTTTTAGTACTGTCCAAGTAGACCTTGTTGTTTTCGATTGTCGATGCGGCGATGGCCTCACTTTCGCTGGGGGTGATTATCTGCTTCAATGCGTGTGTATTTGATCCATTGTAGCTATAGCATTGGAAAATGGCATCATTGGAAGCGTTCTTGACAACATCAACATTAAAGACCGTGACAATGAACGGGCCCTGTTCAACGAATGAGCTCTTGAATTGATGAACCTGGTTGATTGCGGGCAACATCTCATTTTGTATGTCCAACATGGAGCTAAGGAAATACATTCCGATAATTGACCTCTGGGGCATAATTGTCTTGAACTGGTCATTTCGATTAGCCAAGTACTCCAAATCCACTTTTCCTCCATTAGTGACTACTTCAAACGAGGAGTTGATGGTGATTGTAGACTCCAAGCAGCTGCCCAACAATATTCCTATTTTATTGGGCAGACTGCGTGCTATATGGTCAGAAACATTGAGAAGTGTGACTGGATGTATTGATACTGAGTTTGCAGGCATTTAAAATACGCCTAAAAATTCGAGATTGATTATGTAAAGTAGATTTGGTAGAATTTAAGGACTGCATATTTGATTTGGTAGTAAGTATGAGTGATGTGGTAGTTTTGATTGATAGTTTGATAGTTTATTAGTCTGAACTGCTGAAGAGATTTGGTAGTTTTGATATTTTGAAGTCTTCAAGATTTGATAGTTTTGATATAGTGAAGTCTAAGATTTGATAGTTTTGATATCGTGAATCTAAGATTTAATAGTCTTGATATTCTGAAAACCAAGATTAAATAGTCTTGATATTCTGAAGACCAAGATTAAATAGTCTTGATATTCTGAAGACCAAGATTAAATAGTCTTGATATTCTGATGTCTTTCTTTAATAGTCTTAACTGGTAGTCTGAGTCTGGTAGTTTTAAAAGTTTCCATAATCTTAATGTTCTGATAATCTGACAGTCTTATTTAACAGTCTTCATATTCTAATAATCTGAGTCTTATTTATTAGTCTTAATATTCTGAAGTCTTTAAGATTTAATAGCCTTGATATTCTAAAATCTAATAGCCTTAATATTCTAATAGGATGATACTCTCAAGATTCAGTAGCCTCAATTTCTGATAGTCTGACAGTCCACCACTTTCAATACAATATCCAACTCAACCTCAACAATATTAACAGTCCAATGCTTCTATTCATCAGTATTTTACCATACCTATATCTGTTTCTTCGTCCCTCTTCTATTTTACCACTCCTATATCTGTTTCTTCATCCCTCTTCTATTTCACCATTCCGATATCTGTTTCTTCATCCCTCTTCTTCTCCTAAGCTTATCCCCTCTTTTTTGTCGTGTGCACACCGTCAAGTTTTTCAGAGTGCACAGAAAGGTCAAATTTTCTGTCTCATCTCTCCCTAGTTACAAAAACATACATATTCGATCCAACTCCTATGTGTAAGACTATAGTACAGAGAAGATGTCATTACAAGATCCAATAAGTAGGAAGCGCAGCCTACCAAACACATCGCTAAGGGAAACGGGGGTGAATAAGAAAATGAAGCAGGAAGCATCGTCATCATCATCAGCGCCGCCACAGGCGCAGTCAGCATCTACATTTTCAGAGGACGAATCCATGTTCTCTGAGCAAATGTACTCGGCCTATGTCAGATCTGCCTTGGACTCTTTGGATAAAGTAAGTATTCATAATATGGAACTTTGGAAGAGGGACTGGGGGTTTAGTATCACTTGCACAGGGTATACAACGAGATACAGAAGCTACTTGACAGAAATACTAACAAATTCTAGAAAGACTCCGCCCCCATTAATGCATTATCGTCTAAGATCAGCTTGCCCATAGCCCACAGTGGATCCATTTCCTTATCGCACTTCAACATTGTGCTAGGGGGTTTGATATCGAACGTTGGCAAACTAGATGACGTGATATGCCGTGGTTTGGTGACGTCGGTATTGAACTACAAGTGGATGGAGGCCAAGGCCGGTAATGATGAGCAATTATACCTTAGATTTGTGGGACTATACTCGAGGTTTTTGAGTGTGTTAGTTTCCTCCTTTCCAAAATATTTACAAGAAGTGACGCGGAAGCTTGTTTCTGAGTTCAGGTTTTTGAACAGTGCGCAACCGGCACCGCATCACGAAATTTTGAACAAGATTGTAAGATTCATCCCTACGTGCATCAACACATTTCCATCAACTTTCCAGTCATTTTTCCCGCACCACTTATCGTCCAGTACCCACGAGTTGACCCAGTATGTGGACAACCTCTTCACAATGGTAGAGTACTGCCATGACTTACAGTACAATGTTTGGCAGATTGTGATGGAGTGCTGCATCAAGTTGGACGTCGAGTTGCAGAATGAGCTCGATGACCTCGACGACGACGAGATCGAAGAGGTGATCAACGGCGTTGAAGAGGAAGACGATGGTGACAACCAAGATGACGAAAGCGATGATGAAGACGACGACGAAGACGATGACAAGAAGGCCATATACCAAAGTGATGACGAAGATGATGATGAGTTGATTGGTGAGACAGAATACTTGATTGACCAAGTGACGTCCTCTGCGCACATCAAGATGTTGGCATCTAAGTTGGATTCTATCATGAACTTGTTGTTGACCAGAACCCAGAATTCATTCACGATAGAACAAATCAACAGCGGCGATGCCATCACATTATTCAACACCATCACATCTTTGTTCAAGTCGCATATTCTCCCCACACACTTTACCAAGTCCATACAATTTGTGTTGTTCCACATAACACAGTATCAGCCAGAACTCGCCGACTCGTTCTTGGTTCTCGTCATTGATGTGGCATTCAACAACAATGAAATTTTGGAGAAGCGGCTCAAGGCCATGCAGTATTTAGCGTCGTATATCGCCCGCGCAAAGAACTTGTCCAAGCACCAAATCGTGTTTGTTACAAGTTTTCTTGTGGGGTGGCTCGATAAGTACATCAAAGAGAGAGAAAGCGAAGTCTATGACTCCGCCACAAGCAAAGATGGTTACAGACAAGCTACAGGAATGGAAAGGTTTAAGCTTTTTTATGCAGCTTTCCAAGCTTTACTATACATTTTCTGTTTCAGACACGAACAATTGTACACCGGTGGTCAGCTGGGAGATTCTGAATGGGAATGTGACTTGGACATGTTCTTCCAGCGTGTGATACTTGCCAAGTTCAACCCCTTGAAGTTTTGTGATGAGACAGTGGTGTCGATTTTCGCAAAGTTGGCCACCAAGTTGAATGTTTGCTACTGCTACTCCATCATCGAGCACAACAAGCGTGAGCGTATGCTCCAAGCCAATGGGTCCATGCCGTCATCGATCACTAACTTCAAACAGAAACAGGAGTTTTTAGATTTCGAGGCGTACTTTCCATTCGACCCCATGGTCTTGCCTCTTTCGAAGCAGATAGTGAAACAGAACTACGTGGAGTGGTCGGATGTGAACCCGAGTAACGACGATGACGACGATGAGGACAGCACAAGTCTTCAGGAGGATATTGACAGCTCTTCGAGCGATGACGAGTTGACGAGTGATGAAGAAACTTAGCAATGCTAGTACGAGGAGGCTATATAGGCGATAGTTAGATGTTTGCATGGGAAGGTTTGGATATGAAGGATTGTAGATGGCAGGATAAAATCAGTGAGCACGATACGCTAACTAGGTGGTCAACCCAGTTTGAAAACTGTCTAATTTGAGGTCTGTTTTGACATCTGGCCGTATCTTAGAGAATCGGCTGTTCACCTTTATCAGATAGCTTTTCGCTATAGAAAAACTCTTACATATTTATAGTGGGCCCTACTTCGAGCTGAGGCGGGCAGCTGCCTACAAGTCGGGTAATTCTGAAACGCTTGAACCAGGGTTGAATAGCCGTAGCCAATTATTTTAGTTGCCGTATTCCAAGCAATAACCACAATCCAATAGGTATGCCCTTATCAATACGGTATTCTCTCGATACTGACAGAAACCTACAACTAATTAGGATGGCATATATTTTGAGGATGCAAAGGAGGGGCTATCTGCCTCATGACTATTAACTAAGACAGAAAACATGCGAACCGAATGTAAGTGCTGTTTATGACGTGCAAAAATGAAAAGTTAAACTAGCATTTAACAGGAAGTGGCTTTCAAGATTTCGAGTTCAATTTCAGAACATTGACCACCAATCTTTTCGTCATACAAATTGAAGAAATCACCAGAAAGACACTTGTAAAATGTAGTTTGGCCACCCAAAGCCAATTTGTAACTCTTCGTAGATCTCTTACTCAGCTTCTTCTGGTCATCGGCAGCCAGCTTGACACCACTAGACTCAGTGTAGTCAGATGGGACAAGGGACCAGCCAGCGGCGTAGATAGAACCTGCCTGAGGTGGAGGACCGTCGAACTGGAACTGTCTGTTAGCAACAATAGCACCAATACGTCCGTGGGAGTCGCGGATGATGGAGTCCTTCAAGGTGATGGTCAAAGAGTCAGCACTGACACAAGTCTCCTCGAAGGCAGAGTCAGAAGAGTCGGAGCTAGCCGCCAGGGTAGCTTGAACCTGTCCGTCGCTGATCTGGGAAGCAGCAGTGGCAGTGGACTTAGCCTGTGGCTGACCGTCGCTGATCTGACTAACAACACCTGCAGATGTAGTCTTAGTTTTCAAGGTAGTGTGCTGCTGTGGCTGACCATCGGAGATTTGACCAACAACCGAAGCAGAAGTTGGCTTGGCGGTGGTGTGCTGCTGAATCTGACCGTCCGAGATCTGGTTGACAACAGAAGCGGAGGTCTTGGCAGTAGTAGTGGTCTGCTGTTGAATCTGGCCGTCACCGATCTGGTTAACGACAGAAGCAGTTGGCTTAGCAGTAGCAGTGGTCTGCTGTTGAATCTGACCATCGCCAATCTGGTTCACCACAGAGGCAGTCTGCTTAGTAGCAGTAGTTTGTTGCTGAATCTGACCATCGCCAATCTGGTTAACTACAGAGGCAGTTGGCTTAGCGGTGGTTTTAGTCTGCTGCTGGACCTGACCATCACCGATCTGGTTCACCACGGAAGCAGTTGCCTTGGTCTGCTGCTGGACCTGACCATCACTGATCTGGTTTATAACAGACTTTGCAGTTGGGGTGATGATGCTCAAAGGCGAGCCAGACTTGTCCTGGATCTGGCCATCGGCGATCTGAGTGACAGCACCCTTGTTTGCCTGTTTGGCAGCTCCACCAGTGACAGAGGCAGAGGCAGAGGTAGTTGCAGACCCGGTCAGGAGAGTCTTCACAGACAATGCAAAGGAACCATCGAAGTTGGTCAATGCACCGGATGGAATAGAGCCGGAAGGCTTCAAAGTAGACCAGTTGTCAGTAGGCACATATGCTGCGCTGGAAACGGCGGCCAAGATTGCCACCAAAGTTGTGGTTGCAAATTGCATTTTTGTGGATTTTGATCAGATATGCTAAAGATGGAAGCAAGAAGATCTAATAATTTCCTTGGCAGGAAAAGTGAGGGCATTTGCACTTATTTATATAGAACGAGATGCAAGTTACTATAACGAAGGCAACAATTTGGACAGAGCCCATTACGTACACCCCACGCGCTACAAACGTGCCGTAGATAAAAATAGATTACGCGAAAATAATTATGCAAAGGGAGAATAGAGAAAATCGTTGATTTGTAGTTGCTTAGAAATTCGGGGTACCTTTGTAGTCGTTCGGCGCTAATTTTGATATAATTTTTCCCAGTGAGGATAATGGAAGGGTGAGAGGCTTAAGGGATAAAGGGGTTATTTTTAGATCGGTATTAGGAATCACTTTTGTTCAGCACTGGGACCATTTTGGTACAAGCCTCATGTAGTGCTTTACGACCAGGGAAAACGCCATTTCCAGGGGAACAGACCAAGAATGCTACACGATCACAGCTGTCAACCACAAACACAAATACATGATCACCCATACAGGATCATATAAAAGTGTCTCAAAAGTGACCGATAACTATGGTCGAGTGATTTATCCCGGATTGAGAAATATTTTTGCAAACCGTGATCGTCAGACATGGCACAATGTAAAATATCCTAGCAATGTGATCGCATCCCTTCACTATTGGAGCAACATTGAATGTATCCCCTTTATACAAGGCACACAACCTCATCGTTGAGTGGCATAGATCATATACAAAGAGCAAAGGTTGACTTCTCTAGTGCTCTTCATCAGTGTAGCTAAATGTACTGTGTGTAATTCGCGATTATGATGCGATAATGTGTAGGAGGATATTTCGGATCAGAGAAACGTGATATTTCGTTAGACGACTAGATGTTTATGTTTATGGCATGTAGCCAGTCTAGGGTAGCAATCCGTAGTGTTTCTAAATTAGTCTAAATCAGTTCAGAAAACAATCCGTAATGTTTCTAAATCAGTCTCGGGAAGTAATCGCTACACAGCCATCGGGTTGAAAGCGCTGTGGCTTTGGCCTTCGTTCATAATCATCTAATTATAGCAAATTCGTTTAACTGGTAATGAAAACCTCGAACATGGCATGAACTGAGAACCAAATAGCTCAGTACTGCTTCCTTCAAAGGATGGCACCCCCGGTTTACAAAGTCAAGGATGTTTCATGTGCGGATACGGTAAAGTACATGCATTCCCAGCGCTAAAAGCTTTGATACAAAGCGGTCTGCAAACTTTTACTACCACAAAGATGGACTACCGGAATTGAGAGCTTTCGTTGCACAATTGTTTGGGATGTGTCTATATTCCGAAAACGACGCACATGCCGAATCCTTGACATCCGCATCGGATACACCTCGGATACACTTCGGATGATGTCTGTCATACCTGTCTCGTCATCAACAGTTATGTGATGTAGAGACCTTAATTCAAGAACAAACGCGACCGCACGCGTTTGAAAAAACCAGGCGTCCACCAATATAGAGTTTCTTCACACGGACGCGTTTACGCGTCGAAAGGGTGCGGTTCTAGCTCCTGCCTCCGTGGGTTGCAGGGTACTATAACTGAACGAGCGAATGAACATCACGAGCAAAGCGAGTGACGTGAGTGAGTGAGTGGATTTTCATTATATGGAGTTAACTGAACGAGCGAACATCACGAGCAAAGCGAGTGATATGAGTGAGTGAGTGAGTGAGTGAGTTAGTGAGTTAGTGAGTGAGTGCGTGAGTGGGTGGGTGAGTTAGTGAGTTAGTGAGTTAGTGAGTGAGTGAGTGAGTTAGCGACTTAGTGAGAAATTTTCGATTCGTACGTTTCAATTCGTAACTTTCAATTGGTAACTTTCGATTCTCTGCATTTTCTCATTAATTTAATCGTTTCTTCAGAATCCACTTTTCTTTCATTGTTCATCAATCCATTATTCATTTCTCGTATCAACCCATTTTCTTCATTCTTTCAGGATCACTTACTACGTATTATTCCATCAGTACCACTCAGTACTCATCACACAATATGATTGGAATTCACTCACTCAATATGATTGTCACTCAATATGATTGTCACTCAATATGCTTGTCACTCAATATGCTTGTCATTCAATATTATTGTCATTCAATATTATTGTCACTCACTTCACTCTCTTCGCTCGTAAAGTTTTCATTCGCTCAATAATTACCATTCAATTTACATCTCTACTCGACCTCTATTTCACCTATATTCCTCTTTCATCTCTAATCCACCTTCATAAACCTCAATTCTCCCAATGCTCTTTCATATCTTTTACTGTTTGTTCACTCACTCACTTCGAGCAGAGTGTGAAGTTACTCTCAGTTATCATTCAAGTTCGTCAGTACTCAATTACCATTCAGGTTCACTCACCCACTCACTTAGCTCGTTCAGTTCGTTCACTCGCTTCGCTAACCTATGCTTTGATGAAAGTTCACTAACTCACTCACTTGTTCAGTTATTTCATATGATGTGAGTTCACTCTCTTCTCTCTTGAAGTTCGCTCAGTACTCAGTTATCATTTGAGTTCACTCTCTTCTCTCTTGAAGTTCGCTCAGTACTCAGTTATCATTTGAGTTCACTCTCTTCTCTCTTGAAGTTCGCTCAGTACTCAGTTATCATTTGAGTTCACTCTCTTCTCTCTTGAAGTTCGCTCAGTACTCAGTTATCATTTGAGTTCACTCACTCACTTACTCACTCACTTACTCACTCACTTACTCACTCACTTCGGTTGTGAGGTTCGCTCATTCGTTCAGTCATCTCTCATAGATGTAAGTTCGTTCGTTCAGAATACTTGGCTCACTCACTCACTTAACTCGCTTCGCTCGTTAAGTTCGTTCGCTCATCACAACTTAAAATTACTCGACGTCTGCGGCCCACTATTCTTCTTCACATTACCCTTCACATCAGTCAACTCACCCTTCTTGCCAATAACAGTAACATTCTTGGCCTTGGACAATGTGTCAACAACCTCACCAACCTTCTGGCGCTTGTTCGGATTAGCCGGCTCTTGCTTAGCCTTGAGCGCATACAAATCCCTCTTCTCATTATATGCCTTGGTCTTCTTGCGCTTGTTGGCTCTGCGAAGTCTTTGCTTGTCCTCAGTTGACAACTCATCCTTAGAGTACGACAACCCCGACTTCAATAGCACCTGGGATCTGCCCTTGGCACCATCTGCCGCAACCTTGTCGTTGCCGATCTTGTATACCTCTTGTGGTGCTAACGAAGCCCCGCTGTCTATGTGCAAAGGCTGTGCATCCTCCATCGAAATCGCAGCTGCTGCATTATCGGTGACCTTGATCTCAATAGTCTTGTACTGGTGTGGCTTTGGAATGTAGTGTGCAGAGCACAAAGAGTCTAGCTTGTGGTTGACCTTCTGGAAGAGCTCAGCAATCTCATCATGTTGTGCTTGCACAGCTTCACTCACTTCCTCGTTGGGATCCACCTTTTTGTAGTCGTCCTCGTACAACTCTGCCAACGACTTGGCGGACTTCTGCTCCGATAACTCAAACTTCTGCTTGTTGTGGAACTTTGACACGTCGGAGATGAGACGTTTGGGCAAGTCGTCAAATTCGTCTGTGCGGATTCTTCTACGGATCAAGTCCTCCAAAGTCTCTGTGATCTCATCGGTGATGATGGGAACTGGCTTGGCTGTTCTGTCAAACTCCAACATGGCAGTTTCAGGGTCATCCAAGAGCGAGTCTTGCGGGCGGTCTTTGGCACCTACCTCACCCTTCATGGTCCACTTCTTGTCAGCCACCAATTCTGCCTCCAACTTGGCAATCTCTGCTTGTATCGCTCTCTGCTGTTTCTCGAACGAAGACAACTGCGTCTTCGACTCGGGCTCCTCTTCTTTCAAATCGCCGTCAAACAAGTCGTTCATCGCAGAGCCAACGGCATTGTCATATTCGTCCTCGTTGAGATCTTCTTCACTGAGGTCTTTCTTGGGCTCGTTCTTTGCTTGTTTCTTTCCTGGCTTTTCGAAAACATCGTCGTAGTATGCCATTTCCTCTTCATCATCATCTCCCAAGTCGCCAAAGTAATCGATTTCCTCCTCGTCTTCCTGCTCGTCTTCTTCCAATGCAAGAACTTGTTTTTTGAACTCATCAAGGTCGAAGAAACCGTCATTCAATCCGAAGTCGTCTTTCTTAGGGTCTTCCAGTGTTTTTGCGGAATCTTCTTCGGCGTCTTCGACAAGTGTCTTTGCATCGGAGTCTTCTGAGTCGTTTTCATTGTCAAAATTTTCATGATTGATTTGGATATTTTCTTGGTTGTGTTCATCTTCATATTCTTCTTCATCAAGTTCATCTTCACCTTCTTCAACTTCTTCTTCACCTTCTTCTTCTTCTTCTTCTTCTTCTTCACCTTCTTCTTCTTCACCTTCACCTTCACCTTCTTCTTCACCTTCACCTTCTTCTTCTTCACCTTCATACTGTTCCTCCCCAACTCCATACCTCTCCCTCAACTCCACAAGATCCTCAGAAAGCAACTTCTGACCAACCCCATCTAATACCATCTTGGTCTGCCCAAACACCTGCGATGCATCTAAACCCTCCACATAGATCTCGTCCAAAACAGAGTGCTCCTTAGTGATTGGGTCTATGAGTGACTTCACCAACTGGTCAAAGTAGTGGTTCTCGCCATTCTCCGGGCTGAACAAAGTGAAAATATCCTGTGGCTTGCTCTGCAAGGCTTGCAAGATGTCCTCTGTCATGGTCTGTAATAAAAAAATTAGTCTTCGCGAAGAGAAATGTGTGCAGGAAATTTGAGAAGAGTATTTATAAAATCCCCAGACAGCAAAATGATTTATAGATGCACAAACTCCCTCCCACATTCGTATTTGCAATGCAGGGGTTATCTGCGGTATCTAAGCATCTCCTTGCCTATGGACTTGTGTAATCACTCAATCATTTCCAGCCGGTCCCTATCAAAATCCTCCAAGAAATGGCTTGATAGACAGTCGCGTGATCCACACACGAAACAAGCCAAGGCTTCGAATTACCGGTCTCGGGCAGCCTACAAGTTGATCGAGATTGATCGAAAATACCGTCTCTTTAACAAAAAGACAACGAATATTGTTGATCTAGGCTTTGCACCGGGGGCGTGGACTCAAGTTGCGATTGAACGAATGCGAAATGTCCGTGCTGATTACAAGATTCTAGGTGTTGATTTGATAGCGTGTTCTCCCCCTGCTGGAGCACACTTTATCCAGGGAGACATTCTCTCAAGGAAGACGCATAAAGAGGTGCGAGAGTTTTTTGGGAAGAATGGAAGGGTAGAAAGTGGAGATAGTAAAGCGAAAGTACACTTTTATGAAGGAGCACATTTCTCCAATACCTCCAATTCTGAAGCTTCTGAGCACAAAATCGATGAACTCCCCGTTGATCTCGTGTTGAGCGATATGATGGCCAACACATCCGGAATCAAGGATAACGACCACTTTGCCAGTATGGAATTGTGCGACGGGGCCATTATTCTCTCGTGCAATCTTCTTAAGGTTGGGGGGTCCTTGGTGATGAAGTTTTATACTGGGAAGGAAGATCAGCTTTTGCTTGAGAAAATGAGGATAATGTTTGAGAAGGTTTTTCGTATGAAGCCGGAGGCATGTCGGGGAGAGCTGAGAGAGATGTATATTATAGGTGTGAAGCGGAAGGAGAAGGTTAGTTTGGGGGATGTTTTTAGCAACGAACGATAACGAACTTCACGAGCATAGCGAGTGAAGTGAGTGATACTGATTCCGAACTTTACGAGTGACGTGAGTGACACTGATTCCGAACTTTACGAGTGAAGTGAGTGACACTAATTCCGAACTTTACGAGTAAAGTGAGTGAATTGAGTGACAGTTTGATTGATTAACTTCACGAGCAAATCGAGTGAAGTGACCGATAGACTGATTGCTTGAGTCAGTGAGTGAGAGGGCGATTGGTTATGACTAACCAAGGACTTACTGAATGACTAACTGACTCACTAACTGACTGACTGGCTAATGACTAACTGCCGACTGATTACGTATTGAATATCCATTACGTAATATTTGAATATATTACGTAATGTTACGTAATGGAAGCTTTGGGTGGTGGTTTTAAATGATTCACTAATGCTTTCATTCTGTGCAATCTTAGTACCTCCCCTCTTACAGTCTTACAAATCTTTCATTGCAGAAACACCCGCTATAATGTTCCCCAACCTAATCCTTCCATTGATTCTTCACCCACTCATGACTTTGTCTACCCGCCAGTCTACTGATCCGAATAGTCCTTCCGCTTTTTACCCAACATTTCAAGAGCAATGCCCCACATCGTACGTCCTCCCTGGATGGCAGGAAGCACAATGACAAAAAATAGTGAAACGAAAAGCCATATTATCATCACCAGTACGACGCCGGTGAAAAACTTAGGCGAGAAAATATAAGGACTTGCACTCAAGGGAACCGGTATAATAATGGCAGCGATGAGTGACGAAATCACTACAGCTATGGAATACTTTTTGAACTGCAGGTCGAGGTACTTGTGGTCGATCTCATTGTTCAATACCATATCCATCTCAGAACTTTGAACCGAGACTGTGTAACTTGTCTTGTCTAATTTTTCATCCTCTTCGCTTCCCGGCGACGTCAACTCGCCATTTCGTGCCTCCACCAAGCTCGTTCTGTTGCGGGTGGCCTCGAAATCAAAGTTTGCTGGCCAAATCAACGACAAAGAAATCGAAATTACGCCTCCCATAACAATTGCAGTGGCATTCCCGGCGAAAGAGACCCATTGGTCAGACAAGTTGGTCACGTTGATCTCACCAAGATATATCTTGCACGTGACAAGCCATACAATTATTGCTAGTAACATCCCCCCTAGTGAGCCGCCAACTGCGCCTGCTTTGTTCAAGTCTTTCCAGGTAAATGCGAGGCCGATGGGAAAAACCCCACTGGCAGTAGCTACCCCCAAAAAATTGAAGAGCCACCCCATTGAAATGTGCGCTGCTCCATGGAAAATGGTTGCAAGAGCAGCAGAAAAGATAGCCCAGCCGAAAACACTCACCTTGGCCACAAACACAACTTGCTTGGGAGTGGCCTGCGTATTAATGTAGCGTTTGTAAATATCATAGGAGATTAATGTCGAGGAACCAATCATTTCGCCCGAGAGTGAGGACGTAACTGAGAAGAAGACCATCACAATTATCATTGCCGCACCCGTTTTACCCATCAAATACGTCGCTGCTGCTGCAGAGGGCAAACCAGCACTAATTTGGTCTGCAGTCAAACTTGGGAAATCAGGGTAGACAGACAAAGCACGCGCAGCCAAACCAAGAGAATCGCCCATTGCAAATGGAATAATGAACCAGCAGATGGAAGCAACAAAATATGCCCGACTAGTGATTTTGGCATCGGCAGCAACTGCACGTGACAAGTAGGCTTGGTCGTTGACCACAAGTCCAAAGCCAGTAATGATTGATATGAAGGAAAATATAGCACCTTGTTTAGAACGGAAGGTTGCGTATGACCCATGGTAGTTGTCTGCCACGCGCTCTTCGACCTGGGCCAACAATTCAAGCATTTTTGCCGGCGATCCTATTTTATCATTTCTCACATACACCTCAAACATGAAGACAATAATGAAGATCAAAAGTATGCATGTATGTGTTGCATCTGAAATGAAAGTGGCTCGCAACCCTCCAAAGGACACATACACTGCCACTCCAAAGGGGATCAACCAAATCGCAGCATAGGCACTCATCCCCGTAATGGCTGCAAACATAGCCGTTCCTGCAAGCAATATGCAGGAGCTGACTATGGCATTGCAAACAAAACCACACCAAAGAAAGCTCAAGTGACCAGCACGGCCGAAGCGGAAGTAGCCCATTTCCGGGAATGTGGTGACCAAGTTGGCGTTTTGTTTGATTTTGCTAGAAATGATTGAAAAGACAGACACTTGGAGGAGCCCACCGACTGCGTACCAGTAACTTCCACTTATACCGAAGGTGTAACTCTTTACACCTGGCTCAAGAAGTGTCAAACTCCATGTCCAATTGGACAAAATTCCACTCAAAAGGAGGCCGAAACTAACGGAACGGCCGCTTGAAACGAATTCATCGACTTTGGAAGAGTCAAACTTGGTGTACTTGTTCTGTACTTTTGTCAAGCCGTTCATTAGGATAGCGAAAAATACGCCTCCACCAACTATAAGACCATAGCCCACACCTTGTGACAATACTGCTTGAGACATGCAAAGTGAGATTTTGGTTTTTTTTTACTTATATGTAAAGATGTGTGCCTAATATGAGAGTGTAAATTAGTGCTCCTTAATTAAGGCCAAAACTCACACCTTTAGCCGCACTGTGGCATTACTATACCATTGACTATTGTGGCTTTCCCGAACCGAACGATAGACCTTGCCGAACCGATGTGCACGTGACATCTATAAATTGCTGCAAAATTTGTGGTGTGGCTGCAAAATATACGTGCTGTGGCATCACACTCGATAAAATGGCTTGGATTTTTCTTATCATGCTGCCATGGTGTTAGACATCAAAGCGATTGACGAAAAGTACAACCTCAGGCCGTTTGTGGAGGCGACCCCTTCTGTCTCAGCCGACATTCCGCAGATCCAATTGGAGTCTATTGACCTCTCCATATATTCAGAGGGTCCTCAACAGCGCAGAGAATTAGCTTCGAAGCTCGAAAAGTCAATTTCAACGTATGGCTTCTTCTCTCTTGTGAACCACGGCATTGATCAAAGCCAGCTCGATAAATTGCGTTCTGTGGCACAAAGCTTATTGGAAATTCCGCAGGATGAAAAAGCCAAGTTCACTGTGAGCGCGAGAACTGCAGATGAGGAAGATCGCACGAAATCCTTGGGAGCTGAAAGAAACATTGGTTTTAAACCGCGGGGATATTGGCTGATGAAAAACAATGTTCGTGACTCCATTGAGTTTTTCAACTTCCGCGACTTACAACAAGCTGACGTTTATGCCGATCAGGAGAAAAAGTACCCCGATATTGCAAGGGCTCATTTGGCCGAAATCACAAGCTATTATCGGCATCTCCACCAAGACGTATTGCGCAAGTTGTGCACTTTGTGCGATATCATTCTTGAGTTGCCAGAAGGATACTTATGGCAGAACTATTTCAAGGTGATTCCAGGTGATAAAGTCAACTCTGGTGCTGGTTTCGGGCGATTTATGCTTTATCATCCCATGGACCCTGAGGATGAGCAGAAAGTAGACAAGAACTGGTTGCGTGGACACTCTGATGGCACGGCTTTTACCTTTATCACATCGCAGCCGATTTTATCGTTGCAAATCAGAGACTACTATTCTGGTGAATGGAAGTACGTGGGACACACACCAGGTGGGCTTATTGTGAACATTGGTGATGCTATGGAATTCATTACGGGTTCATACTTTAAATCTTCGATTCACAGGGTTATTTCTCCTCCAGATGATCAGAAAGACTTCAGAAGATTAGTATTGATATACTTTTGTGATCCGAAATATACCTCGTTCTTGGATCCGGAGCCACTAAACTCCCCCAAATTGGGGAGATTGGGATATACAAAGCCGAATGAATGGGAGAAGATCACTTTTCAGCAATGGGATGATGAAAAAGGAAGGTTGTTTGGACAAAAGAAGGTGAATGCTTCGGAGGGTGATGAGCCCAACTTGGTGGTTTTGTTTGGCCGGTTTCACGAGAGATGGCACCAGGTACGGGCGAACTGAACGAGCGAACTGAGCGAGCAAAGCGAGTGAAGTGAGTGAGGAATTTAGACTGAGCGAGCAAGGCGAGTGAAGTGTGTGAGTGATCTTAAAATTAACGAGTGATCTTAAAATTAACGAGTGAACTTAGTATTAACAAGTAAAGCGAGTGAGTGAACTTGACAAGTGAGTGAACTAGAAAAGTGAGACTACGAGCACTGAGGAACTTGACTAAACGAGCAAACTGAGTAAACTACAAATGAACAGGGAAGATGAGCCGCGCAACCAAGCAAATCTTTGACCTGTCAAAATTGAATATCTGCAAATTATACCAAATTCCCCGTAACAATGTATGTAGGCTACGGCATATTCAGTCAATGGAGGCAAAATGAAGTTTTTACAGAAGTGAGCTAGCCAAATCCAGCTTATGAATAGATGATTATTTGATTGTAAGTCTAGAAAACAGAAGAGGTTAATTAGAAGGTATAATCTAATTGGACCTGCTAATGCAACTTCTAATAAACGGGTTTTAGTTATATTTGTTCAGTATAATTATTCGTTTATTCAGATCCTGTCCGTTCAGTTTCTATTTTCTCATCCATTCATTCTAGTTCATTCAGTTTCTTTATTCATTTCCACTCATTGAGTCTGATAATAGTGTGAGTAAACTTACAAGCTTGTTCAGTCAAGTCATAATGTAAGTTTACTTTCTCACTCTATTTATTCTGGTTCACTCACTCACTCACTCACTCACTCTATTCACTCTATTCACTCTATTCATTCTGGTTCACTCATGAAATTCGTAAGTTCGTAAGTTCGAAGTTCGAAGTTCTAAGTTCGAAAAAAACCAATACACCTCATGAAAGAAATCTACTTCCACCATAACCTCTTGAAACACCCAACAAAACATCTCAAGGTCAAAAAACAACACGCCTCTCATCTTTACCAGAACGGGTTCTACACTCTCAGCGGAAACCCATTTGCTCAACAGCTTATAGCTACCAAGGCAAACGCAAAATCTCGCTTTCCTATAGGATGCATGGTAAAGCTAACCGTCAACGAAAACAAACAGGTGATTCCCGTGATAAATAATAACATTCTGCTATCCAGAGTGTACTACACCTCGCTGTATATCCTCAATAGCCGTTTTTTTATCGACTATGTTCGAAAAGATGGCTCATGGCGTCGGTACTCCCCTAGAAAGATCCTACAGCGGCAAACGGCAGAAAAGCCCAGTAGTCTCATTGAGGGAATAAGCGATTTGGTCAGTGCTTTTTACAGTGCGTACATTGATGAATTGCTCAACAAGTGCGTGAGCTCTCCAAAGCAAGGAATGCTCCTTGTTACGGAAGGCGAGCTAATACGGTTCAAAGGGTCGGTTCCTGTTGTAAACATCAATGCGCTTTTAGGTCGTGAAGTGATTGAGAGAGAATTGCAAGTTTCTTTCGAACAGAATCCTACATTGTGCTACCTTATAGTTCAAAAGTTGAACTTTGAGAGGAAGTTAGAGGGAAGGTAAAATACTTTGACAGGAAAGGATAGAGGGAAGGTAAAATACTTTGAGAATAGACGTTAGTGAGGCAAAGGCAAAATTGAACTTTGGAAAACTTTAGCGAGGCAACGGCAGGTTTGGCAGTCTTGTATAGCGTGCAGCTGTGATTTCATCAGTTGGTTACCCAAGATATTCAGTGAATATTCTTTCCATATTCAGTGAATATTTGCATTCCACATACCAGTGAATATGAGATTGTGCTGATGCTCGAACCCATGTTTTTTACCAAAAGCCCCGAATGAAAGAACGGCGAGTGAATTAGTGAACATTATAGGAGAAATTAACGGGCAACGTTCTTTGGTTCTAAAGTGATCTCATAATTCACGAGCGAAGCGAGTGAATGAGTGAGCTAAAGGAATTGTTTTGATCAGACATTTCCCAGGCTATTCGCGATGACCGTTTTCGCGTGATTTCTCCCAGTTTGCAACTATCCTTCTGGGTAACAAGATTTTAAACTTGAAGAAGCAGCAGTTGTTAAATGGAAACCTTCGATAATAGCCTCATAATTTTTCACTCAAAACAAAACTTGACTCCAATGAACTCACTCACTCACTCACTCACTGACTACCCACAATATGTGTGACACTCACTTCATACATATGTGTGTCACTCACTCACTCACTCACTCACTCACTCACTCATCTCATCTATTACTTAATTTGACTCACTCACTCATCTCATCTCATCTATTACTTAATTTGACTCACTCACTCACTCATCTCATCTATTACTTAATTTGAATCACTCACTCACTCATCTCATCTATTACTTAATTTGACTCACTCTCTCACTCACTTGCTTCGCTCGTGATGTTCGTTCGCTCGTCCTCTACAACCCCCTATAGTACAATAAATACAAACCTCAGCTAGCCTGCTATACCCATAATTGCATCTTGTAGTCCCTTACAAAACCCACATAACAACACTCACAACACCCGCGATAATCTGGCTGAAAATAGAAGCAGCCCCAACGCTGTGACCGTCACTCTTCTTGGCCGAGTACGTGGAAACACCAGAGGGAACAGGATTGCTGGCCGACAGCAAAGAGTCTGTAGCAGCATTGCCAGCATCGGAGATCCAGCTGTTCATGTCAGAAGCACTGATGGTCTCATCAAAAGTGGTAGAGTTGGACACAAACACAACGGCATTACCATTCTTGTCAAAGGAAACACCACCAGAGTAAGTGGAATTGTAGTTTCTCGTGATGTAACCATCAACCTGCAAACCAGTCTCGATATCGCCAGTGCCCTGGTAGTCGTGGATGGTGGAGTACAAACGACCAACCTCCAGGGCAGTGTTGTTCTTCACCTCAAAGATGTCAAACTCACCACAGCCGGATCTCCAGCACGAACAGTTGGCATTCATGGAGTACTGAGCAGTTCTCGGGATGCGCGCGTTCAAGAGCCAGATAGCGGGCATGTCGTAGTTGGAGATCGAAGAGCTGGCAGAAGACTCCTCTGGCATGGTGAACTGGAACAAAAACGTCTTGATAGCACCGTCAAACCCATGATAAGCCGGAATGCCCTTTCTGTAGACACCGCAGTCGTTGTTGAAGCCGGAGCTTCCACAAGAAACGTTGGAGAAAATCGAGTACTCGTCGTTGGATCCAAGCAAAGTGTTCTCCTTCAAAACAGTGGACTTGGAAGCCTTAGAAGTACCATCAGCGTCGGCAAAAGTCAAAGCCTTACCGAGACAAGACGAGTTGTCACCCGCATTGGTCAAAAAAGTGACGTTTTCTGCGGTAGAACTGGATGCATCGTAGTATGCTGATCTGGACCACCCACTTCCCAGGTTGGAACCATGTTCAAAGTCAGGGGAGGTGTAGACTGCAAACTTGTTCAACACCAATGGACCTCTGAAATGCACCGACACTGGCTCGTCCAAAGGTGCATTCAGGCCCGAGAAGGCCTTGACGGAGGAGCCGAGCTCACAAGTACACGAATCCGAGTCAATATTCTTCAACTCGGAAACCATGCTATAATAGCCAGTAAAGCCGAAGTTCTCAAACTCGAGGACATTTGAAGACAGCGAAGTTGACCGTCTGTATTGTTTGACATTGTTGGCATCCTTCTTGGCGACATTGGCCTCTGATACCCCAGCGAAGACAGCAGTGAGAGCTAAGAAAAAAGCAGACTTCATGATTGTGCTTTTTAATTAACGGGCTATGTTGGCTTTATATGTAAAAAAAAGAAAACGGGGCTATGGCCATGAGCCACCTGCACAATAAAAAAGGCATAATGATGAGGGACATGTAATAGAAAAGGGTGGGTACACAAAGTGTGATGTGCTATTGGCGTCGTTTCTTTGTTAGTTCTGGTAGTTCCAGTGAATCCAGTGAATCCAGTGAATCGAGTGAACTGGGAAATAATGTTTAGGCTATTTTCGCAACCATTTGAAGGCTGGTTCATGAAAAACATAAACACATGGCGGAACAAATAAGTACAAGTGATTTTGCGTCAGATTTCCCACAAGGGAAAGACGTGAGCACTGCGGCGAATAAGCGAACTCAGGGAAATTTTCTATTTTGAGGATGAGAGCATCACGACGGTATGATCGGATCAAGCCATGAAATTTGAAAAAAACTGATGATTTCCGGAACCACCGATTTGGCCCGGCCTGTTCGGAGTGTGAGGTACCGTTCGACGGGCACAAATATCACCCCACATGTAAGTTGGAGTTGAGATTTAGAGATGATTACTGACGACAGAATGCGTTTTATAAGCAGTTTCTCAAGCCGTATGCGAAGATATGTGCTGTGAGTGTGGTTACTTTTTATTCGATGGAAGGGGTGTGGACTTGTTTGCATAGTCTTGAGCTGAACGAGTGAACTAGCATCGACATAGGGAAATAGCTGAACGAGCGAACTGAGCGAGCAAAGCGAGTGAGGTGAGTGAGTGAACTAGCATCGACATAGAGATATAGCTGAACGAGCGAACTGAGCGAGCAAAGCGAGTGAGGTGAGTGAGTGAACTAGCATCGACATAGAGATATAGCTGAACGAGCGAACTAAGCGAGTGAGGTGAGTGAGTGAACTTAGAATGAACAAGTGGGTCAACAAGAAAAGTGAGACTAAACGAGCAAACTGAGGAACTTTACTAAACGAATAACTGAGTCGACTACAAATCGACCTTCTATAATACACCTCATTTTCTCACTGATCATACAACACGTAATCGCAATTATACAGAGTCTGTCAAGAACAGGAATTGTGTGTAGAAATGTCCATTGATGTATCTAGCTTCACATTTCATGAAGTGGAATTGAATGAATAAATGCAGGTTTGATGAGTAGAAGATATGAATAGGTTGAGTGTATGAATGAATGACTTTGAATGAATCAATGACTTTGAATGAATCAATGACTTTGAATGAATTAATGACTTTGAATGAATCAATCACCTTGAATGAATCAATCACTTTGAATGAATCAATCACTTTGAATGAATCCATCACTTTAAGAGAATCAGTCACTTTGAATGAATCAATCACTTTGAAAGAATCAATCACTTTGGTATAAACCCTTGAATATGAAGTGTTATGGGTACCTTACAGTACCCATGGTACTGTAGTTTACATATAAGACTAAACTGGCTAAATTGTCACCAACCCCTTTTGTGTCAGAGAGCACTATGAGATGCTGCCAAAGGTATACAAGCAACTAACATATCATCCAGTAAATAAACAATCAATCCACTAGCTATTCTCTCGCCTAAAGGATGGATTCCCTCACAGACACTACTAAAGTATTCCTCTGGGTATTCCTCTGGGTACACACCAATGAACATATGCCTGTATGATTTACACATTCCATACCATTAGCTCGAATATTACTTTTATTTTACTCACTCACTCACTCACTTCACGAGCGAAGCGAGTGGAGAAGAGTCTGTCAGTAAGAGTGAGTGAACGATAACTGTAAGAATGAACCAATTGAGTGAGTGAACTTCGTCATAGAGATATCTGACTAAACGAGCGAACTGAGTGAGTGAGTTAACCTTCATTATTTAGAGATATCAAAAAAAAACTCGCTCACTCAATCACTCACTCGTTTATCTTCTTATCTTCGTCAATAACATCTCGCGTGGTTTTACTTTTCACGTCTTTTAAACCCTTAACTTATTCTTATTCACTAACTTCTCAATTATTCTTCACTTACATCACTTTCTTCATCTTCACTACTCTTTTCCTTCTCCTCAATTATTCTTGTTCACACTCGCTCACTTCACTCGCTTATCTCGCTTCGCTCGTTAAGATCTTTCTTGTTAAGCTCGTTCTCGTTCGTCATTTAATTTATCATTTTTCACCATGAATCTACTATTGCGCAGATTCACTAGCACAGCTTCCAGGGCACCAGGCGCACTCCGACGTATAAACGCCACGGGTGGTCCAAACATTGCAGAAGTGCTGCAGCCCATCTCCGATGCTTTCAGAAGCACGATGTCTCGGATATCAGCGCAGGCGATGATATTGACGTCGGCCTATAACAAAAAGGAAATGGGACAGGAAACGAGCCCGCTCCATGGCATGACGCTTTCGTCTGTGTGCTCATTGTCAATACTGCCACAACCGCTTCTCCAGTTCAATTTGCATTTGCCGTCGTATACATCTTCGGAGATCCACCAAAACCAGTATGTGGCTATACATTTGCTCCCAGCAACGCCGGAGTCTGCGCAGCTAGGACGTATCTTTTCCAGCGGAGTCAAGCGCGAGGTGGTTCAGACCACAGATGAGAGCGGTGAGGGCGAGGGTGACTTCCATGAGATGACCACGCCGTTTTCGATGCTCAACCCAGGTGTGTGGTTTCCGTTTGATCTTGGATCTGGAATTGAAGTTCCGATCTTGAAGCAGCATGAGAGGGTCATGATATGCCAGGCAGTGAAGGACATGCAGGTGGGGAGTCACGAGATCTGGGTTGTGCGGGTTTTGAACATCTTAGAGAATGAGGAGTATGTGAAGAAGACGGGTGGGTTGTTGTATTTTAATAGGAAGTTCCATGAGATAGGGAAGCCATTGGAGGAAAATTGAGTGACTGACTACTGCTGAGCGAGCAAAGCGAGTGAACTAAGTGACTGATTACTGCTGAGCGAGCGAAGCGAATGAAGTAAGTGACTGATTACTGCTGACTACTACTGACTACTACGAACACTACTGACACTACTAATACTACTGACACTACTAACACTACTAACACTACTGATACTACTAACTGACTGAACTTTCGTTATAAGAGAAATTAAAAGATGAAATGGATGACCAAAGATGACTCCCACGTAAATATCTAAACTGATATGACTGACCTAGAATACATTATGGAGGAATTCCAACTGGACAACATTATATCTGGAAACCCCAAACCCAAAGACATCTAAAACACAAAGGAAAAGATATCCAAACTAGAGAAGACCCTAACTACAATATCTACAGCGCAAAGAAAGATACACTGGAGAATATTCTCACCAAGATTCCAACTAGAACAATTCTAACCAGAACTAGACATTCTAATATCTAGAGGAATAAATTATGACGAAGGTTAAACATTAAAGGAGTATAATAGATGAGTCTAAAGGATTAATTGACTACCATTGACACATTCCACTCAAGACATATTCGGAATCTGTACTAATGTATTGCATCTAGAGAAGCTGTATAACTTAAAGCACCTAGAAAACTTTTGTAATTGAAGGCATTTGACCAGACAGTGCAAACAGGGTACAAGCACGATCATAAGGTACTGCATATGTTCGTATTGCATATAAGAATACTATACTACTAGGACTGTACAATCCTATTCTATAATGAGAAGTCCGAACCAGAATCATGGTTGGGTCTAGATTCATGTTTTTTCTTGGACCTAAGGTATACGCCCAAACATACAGGTATAAATCGGCCCTAGTTGGCCTTCTTTGAATAATCAAGTTAGATACAAGTTTTTCCTAAACCAGAGTATAAACCCGAACAGTAATCATAAGCATCTTACACATGTTTAACCGACGTGCATGTTGGAAAGGCTGAAAAATTCAAGAATATTGCAAAAAATTTAAAAATGTAGTTAAACTAGTAGTTTGTTTTTGTCGAGTTTAAACTTGGTGACCCATTGTATTTTTACTTGAAACTAATAGGATTGTGAATTGTTGATAAATAGTGGTTATCGTGAATGTGATTATTGAAACGATTTATTGCTGTTTACTTTAATGGATTCTTCAGTTATTTCACCCACGAAGTTCACGTTTGTTGTTTCAGGCATTATGAAGTTTATGTTTGCTCTAGTTATTTCTATTATAAAGTTCACGTTTACTCGTATATCTTCAAAATAATGTTACTCACATTCATTCGTTCAATTATCTTTGAATTCGATCGCTCGTTTAGTTAAATATAATAGTGCTAGTTCACCCACTCGTTAAGTTGCTTTGCTCGTTCAGTTCGTTCGCTCAGCTATCTCTCTGTATATGCTAATTCACTCACTTCACTTGCTTTGCTCGTTCAGTTCATTCGCATTGCTCATTCATTTCATTCGCTCAGCTATCTCTCTATGTATATGTGCCATTATTCTATACACTTCGAGCCTTCTCAAGAGCCTCCGTCTCCTTGGCAACCGCAGGTAAAATCAAGTTAAAGTTGTCGTTCAACTTACGTATGCGCTTGTTGACCTTGACCATGACATCCTTCTTCAAAGCCCTCAAGTTCGACTCAAGTACCTGCACCTCGTCACTGCGGGCCTGGCGCTTGGCCTCGAGCTTTGAGTTCTTCATGCGGATAGCAGCCAAGTCAGCAGTGGCAGCCTTCAACCGCGAGCGGTCGGACTCCAAGCGGGCCTCGTAGGCCGCCAACTCGGACTCTAGAGCACGTATCTCCGCCATGGTGTCACGTTCCTCGGCCGCAAGCTCTTCGGTGATGCGCTCGTTTGCTAGTTTCTGCTCGGCAACGAGCTTATGCAATGCATCGATGTCGCGCTCGAGCTGGCCCACAGTGTGCTTGAGGCCCTTGAGCTTTCCCACCGCACGTTGGTCGCCGCCCGAGGACGCTGGAGCCTCTGCGGTGCTGGCAACATCGCCGTTGTACTTGGATATCTTCGCCTTCAAGGCGTCTATACTCTTAGAGAGCTCGGTAACCTTCTTGTGCTCGTCCTTCTTGAACTTCTTGTTGCGCGCACGGAGCGCGGCTAAGGTGTCGATCTGCGAGAGAAGCGAGATCTGTAAGGTTTTGAGCGACGAGGTTTCGGGGACCAGCTGGTTTAACACCGTGTAGTCGTCCTCGGCACTCGTGGTGTTGACAATGTAGTGCAGACACACCAGGTTGTCGGCAACCACGTCGATCTCGTACTGGAACAACGGAGTCAACCCGTACACCAAAAGGTAGGTGTTGTCGACGATCTTGTATAAATTCCAGTCAATGCTATTGAGCCGCACACGCACATTTGGGCGGAGAGGTGTATCGAGCATCTTAAACACCACGCGTGTACCGTCCACCCAGGCCACGGACATCTTCATCTGTGCGACGGCCACGCTGGGGTGTGCAAACTGGCCGCCCGTATTTTTGCATCTGGTCGATTGGCCCACGAAGAGGGACGGCTTGCGCACCATGGCCGTGGACGCAGAGAGCACAGCCCACAAGGGCTGCACGAGGGATTGATCGAGCCGTAAGGATCTCTTGGTGACCAAGTTCTCGAAGTTGTGGAGGGCAATGGACTTCCCGTAGAGGTGCGGCTGCATGTGTAGGGATCTTTCCTTGGGTTTGTTTCTGTGTTTATCCAGGTCCAACTTTGGGTCCTTTTCTCTCCTTTGGTCTTTTTCCCTCTTTTGGTCTTTCTTGTCTCTCTTTTGGTCCCTTTCCCTCTTTTGGTCCTTTTCCCTCTTTTGGTCCTTTTCTCTCTTTTCCTCCAAACTGTCGTCATTTCCCATCACGATGCGCAACAACCTGCTTTCGTCGCAGTTAACATGCGATATGTGTGATACGGTGGTTTCCTCAAACATCAGCGCCGGAAAGAACAACGACGATACTATGATGTGCACCGAGAGTAGGAGCAATAATTTGTTCTGAGTATTGTAGCGCGAAACGTAGGACGACTCGTGGAATGAGCCGTAGCTGAGCGGGCTGGCTGCGCAGAACCAGTGCACAATGTAGCGGATGTAGTTGACGAGCACAAAGCACGCCAAAGCGTTGAGCAGCTTTGTCAGTACAGGGTTGCTGGCGCCCATGAGATCCCAAGACATCAATGTCTTCAGCAAGATCACCACGTAGTTGAGATGCGAACGCTGGCGCACACAGAGCGACAAAGCCATGAATAGTGCAGTATCTGCTACCACGAGTTTGGCCAAACTGGAGATCGAGACCCTCCAGCGCCAGCGGAAGTCGCTGAACAACGCGCAATGTGTGAGGTATTTGTAGCCAGCGAAACCGCCGGAGCCGAGCACGACGTGAGATGCGAGAAGCACGAGAGATACGTTGTTGGGGAGTGCGAGTAGGATGAACACAAGCGAAAGGATATCGCGAAGGAACGAGGTGCTTGGGAAGAAGAGCGCCCTGTGGGTGATTTGTGGGGGGTTTGAGTTTTGGTGCGGTATCAGCACCGGCGTGTGGGTGTCCCGGGTATCCTGTAGAGGTATTTCCACTGGGACTACCTGCGCCAAAAGGGGATGTTGTTGCATGGTGAGTGGATCATAGGATTTTTTTTGCAGTTTAGTCACGTGGGAGAAGAGAGCGAGGAAACTTCACAGCGAACTTCACGAGCGAAGCGAGTGAAGTGAGTGAGAGAACAAGGAGTAAGATATAACTGAACGAACGAGCTTTACGAGCGAAGCGAGTGAGAGAACAAGGAGTAAGATATAACTGAACGAACGAACTTTACGAGCGAAGCGAGTGAAGTGGGTGAGTGAACAAAGAGAGATTAAGAGAACAACGAGCGAGCTGAACAAGAATTATTGAATAAATAATCATTGAAGAGAAGTAAGAATAAGTGAATAGGAATAAGTGAATAAGAGGAATAAGTGAATAGAAAAAAGCGAGTAAAAAAGAATAAGTGAACACGAACTGTTCGTGTTTTAATAATGAGCAAATTGGGTACATTTTTGTGAGTGAGATCAACTGACTGAGAACTAAGTAAAGCGCATTGAATAGAATTTCAAGAGAATAGAAACTAATAGAATAGGGTTGGATAGAGAATAGAACAGAGAAATTAGAGAGACATTGAACAAATCGGTTCAGAAAGTTGATAGTTGGAATGCAATTTGATTGATAGAATGAACCCCATCGATAGTAGAGAACCCCATTGATAGTAGAATGATATACTCACCTATAGTAGAATGATATACTCACCTATAGTAGAATGATATACTCACCTATAGTAGAATGATATACTCACCGATAGTATAATGAATAAATGGACAAATTGCAAAGACTGACAGACATACATGCCTAACAGTGGGTTATATCATATCTCTCACTCGATAATGACTTAAGTCCAGATCAAATGGTTGCAAATATAAAAGTATCTTGGTAGTGTTTAGAACAAAAAGGTGTAAGGTACTGGAAGTACAAGGACTGCATAGAAGCTTATTCTACATCATCTACTAACAGTCGCTGGCTCAATGGCCCTATAAGGCCAGGCATGACCTGTGAGGGGTCTAGGGACCCCTCATAGCCCACGTGTCTGTCCAGCTATAAATATGCCTTAGATATCCTACCTGAATGAACAAGTAACACACAAGCTATTCTCTGACCTAAAGGGTGGAATCCCTGACAAAAGGGACTAGAATACATACGAATACAAGGTTCAAATAGAACAGAATATGTTTTGATTCAAAGCAGAGTAGCCGATGGAGATATGGACCCACGTCATATTCAGAGCCGAGTTAAGATGCCAGAACAATCAGGTACAAATACTTCACACGTCTTGCAGGTGACTTACCATTTCATCTATGGAAGAGTAATAAATGAAGTACTTCATTATAGAGGTATTTATTCAACCTGAGGTACTTTATCTTATAAAAGTATTTCATTTTACATAAGTGCTTTATGTAAGAATCTGTCACCGTTCCGTCACCTTCTCCTTGAGGGAAAGTAATTCTACACTAGTGGCACAAAATCCGCTTCCCTGTAGAAACTTTTACCGAACGGTCCTAGTGAGGCAGTGAGCGGTATGAACCGGAACCTACCGGATGAGAATAATACCGAGGTCTACTATAGAATCTAGACGGTGAATGCTCACAAGCAAGTGTAAAAAGAGAGTAGTACTAGTACCTATCTCTTTTTATAATTTATGAGTACTTGTCTAGTTTTTGTTAGCTTTTTAGTTAGTAGTCGCTTAGGTTATTAGATGGTTTTAGTTGGTTAATATTTACTTAGTTTGTTAGTTCTCTAGTCCTTTACTCACTCACTCTATATGTGCTAGTTTACTCGGTCAGTTATCTATATGTTCTAATTCACTCACTCACTCACATCACTCGCTTCACTCGTTCAGTTCGTTCACTCGTTTAGTTATCTCTAAATATGCTGGTTTGCTCACTCACTCACTATTTTTTCTCACTCTTACGTTATTGCTCATTCACTCAATCCACTCGCTTCACTCGTGAAGTTCATGAGCAAAGTTCCTTCGGAATTAGACGCCTCGCAGAACGGAAGCGTGAATATTTTCACACGTGCAACAAATCGGGGCTGATTCGCGATGCCTGTCTAGGGGCTCGTACGGCATCAGATCAGGAGTGCATAATATTATCCGAATGTGGAAGTCAGCGAACGCGAACTTACGAGCGAAGAGATAAGTGGTCAGTGGAGAGTGAACATAACTAAGTGAGTGAGCGAGTAGTGAGTGAGTAGTGAGTGAGTAGTGAGTGGATAATAGAATTAACCGAGTGAGCAAAACACACCATGTACGGTACCTCACAAATATAACCAGCATTGTACTCCTAGTTCACTGCATCACCAGGAGTAAATCAGTAGTTTGTGTACCAGTACATGTTACTTTGTGTGCTTGAAAGACTGCCAATATGTGCTTCGTATGCAACCAAGCCGTTCGCGTAACAGTAGAACATGACTCAGAGGGCGGAGCGTAAAGTACAAAGTAGAGTAAACAGCATAAACTTTTGAGGCTGTATCGGGAGCTGAGCTGTACCAGATCATGACTGTGCTTAGACTGCACTTAGTGTTCATCAGACTGCACTCAGTGCTCATCAGCCTGCATTTAGTATCCATGAGGCTGTTTTCAGATCATGAAACTGCATGACTGTATACTACGACTCCTATTTCCACTGTACTATCCCCGCTATTCCTACTCACCACTTACTTTGCCCAGCATTCCACTCACTCTACCCAGAATTCCCTCACTCGTTCAGTTACCCCTTCTACTCAAACTTTATTTCACTATAATCGACTTATTCACTCTGTATTATGACTCTTCGGTCATCATTAAATACACCAGAGAAATTATTCACTAAATTCACCAGAGTAAAATTATTCACTCTTCCTCAGTTAATATTCACTCTTCCTCAGTTAATATTCACTCTTCCTCAGTTAATATTCACTCTTCCTCAGTTAATATTCACTCTTCCTCAGTTAATATTCACTCTTCCTCAGTTAATATTCACTCTTCCTCAATTAATATTAACTTTATACATACCTGATCAAATTACCCAATATGAAGTAGGTTCATTAAATTACTCAATATAAAGAAGGTTCATCAAATTACTCAATATAAAGTTGGTTCATTAAAATTACTCAATATAAAGTAGATTCATACCTGATCAAATTACTCTACAAATTGTAGGTTCATGAAGTGAAAGTTCAGGTACCTCTGTATTATGTAAGTTCACTCACTCACTCACTCCGTTCGTGAGTTCGTGAGTTCGCGAGTCGTGCCCCCACCAATCACGTTTCTTTTTAAGAAAAACTTTTGCTTTTGTTTTTACATCATCTGTGGACAGCATCTTGTACAATATTTTCTTAGTGCACGATACTATTCTTTTCCAACACAAAATAAGCATCCATCAGCACTCTCGTTCCCCTACATGTATAGTTCAATATGATGTCGATGTCAGATGCGCCAGCCCTCGAAGAGGATGCTAGTGTCATGAACAAAAATGGCCCGTTGCCTTCCAACGGCGCACCAACCGCCACCAACAGCGCCAACAACACCAACTCCAACACGCCAACCATTAAGGAGGACCATATCCTGTACCATTACCAGCACCAGAACCCAGGAATGATGTACATGGGGCTACTGGGTCACCAACAGGGCCTTCAGCCTCAGCAACAGCAGCAACAGCAGCACCACTCCGCGTCCAACGGATCGGTTTCGAGCAACGCAAACCAACAGCTCCCGATGCCTCACCACCCTTACCTCCAGTTCCAGCCCCATTTGCAGGTGGACCTGTCAAACGGCCACCATGACGAACACATGGGCATTCCACCCCAGTTCCAGCACTTGTACTCGCTCCCGGGCACTCAGGTGCCACCCCCGCCTCACATGCTCTCGCAAACGGCGCCCCAGACCTCACAGCAATCACAGCCGTTGCTGTCGTTGAATCACATGAATGGCGCTGTGCACGGACTCCAGCACTTGAACGGACACATGGGCAGCCACTTCATGGGCGGCCAGCATTTGAATGTCAACAGTCACGCCATGGGGCTGCAGATGAACGGTTATGGCGCTCAGCAGCAGTCGCTCGGCCACGGACACGCGCCCCAACACGCGCCTCAGCAACAGCAGGTGCACGTACAGCAGGCCGCTCACCAACAGTCACAGATGCGCCAGCACCCGCATCACGCAGCGGCCGCACAGCAGCAGCAAATGCGTCACCACACGCAGCAGCAGCAACAGCAACAGCATCACCTCGACATGCTCTCCAGTAGTGAAGGTACGCCCGAGATGATGAGCAGTGAGGGTGGGACGCGTAAGGTGGCCCCACGTTCCAGCGACTTGTTCCGTGTGGGGCCACCATTTGGTGAGACGCGTCAACATCAGGAGATTTACTGCAAGCAGACGGGTATGGGGGTGATGCCTACGGTGGAGGCGCGAATCGATCGTGGGTTCGAGATGGGTGAGAATGGCAACTGGATCGGGTACAAGCGTAACTACTTTACGCTTGTGGCATCGTTCTCGTTGGAGAACTTTGACATCGACAAGTTTCTCCTGAGCAAGTTTTACACGTTTGACAAGAACCGCGCCACGCCCGGTAGCGGGGTGGGCGCGCCTAAGGTGGATATCAGCTATTTTGCCATCCGGCTTGTGGCCAAATGCTCGGACGATGATGTGTCCATCTCGTTGATCCAGCACACTGCTAAGCGTGACAAGGGTCCGCAGTTTCCGCCGCCCATTTATCCTGCGGTACCGGGCGACTTGCCCGACCACGAAACAGTCAAGTCGTCGTGCAACAAGCGTAATGGCAACAAGATTGAGAATATGAACAAGATCTTCTACTTTGACCGCGCAGACCACTACAACGACAACAACTTAGACATGAAGAGTGACAGCATTCTCAAGAACTACCCGAGCGATCTGATTGCCAAGGTTGCGCGTTTCGAGCGTATCCAGTTTACGTCGTCTATTCGTGTCAAGTCCACCACCGTCAACCTGCGCTACTTCACTTTGAATGTTGAGTTGTTGGGGATTGTCGAGGATGAGGACATGCAGATTCAGCCGTTGTTGTTGAGTCTGATTGAGACGCCGCCGTTGATTATTCGGGGGCGTTCTCCATCGAATTACCATAAGGATAAGACGTCTGGGTATAGGGGGTCGATACGTTAGCGAACGAGCGAACGAACAAACTTCATGAGCCTAGCGAATGAAGTGAGTGAGTGAGTGAGTTACCATAAAGAGAGTCAATATGAGTGATATATGAGTGATCTAATATAAATGATCTCGCAGAAACATGCTCTCGCTTTCAGCTCGGATCCAATAACGAAGTGAATGAGAAGTGAGGACCGGAGACCGGACCAGACAACCAAAAGGAAGACACGCTGGCAGCCGCCAACAGTAAACACACGCCGCGGTTTTGTATGTGGTTTTTGTATGTGTTTTGTAGACATAATTAAACGTTATAGACACGAGTGTAGGTGTAGGTGTAGGAGCGAACGAACTGAATGAACAAAGCGAGTGGAGTGGGTGAGTTAGTGAGTTGGTGAATGAAGGAATAATGAGAGGTTTACGAGAAGTTCGAGGTCTGAGGTCCGAAGACCAGTTTTCGAAGGCCCTTATTTTGTTACTTGTGCAGTTCTGAGAAGTATACCTTAATTAACCATATACCATGTATTCCAATTATTATACGCCGTGTACCCCGAATCGTATTTCATGGTGATCATCGGTCCTGTTGATCCCGGGCTCGACATCTTTTTTACCCCATAGTACGATTTGATAATCATCAGGTAATTGGCTATGTCTAATGTGGTAATTGTCGTATATGAGAGTAAATTAGGTTAACTTTAATGGTTTTTGTGGAGTAAGTTACATACTGTGCTTGGCTAGTACAGTGCACTAAACTGACGGTACGAGCGAACGAAATGAACGGGCGGAGCGAGTGAAGTAAGTGAATGAGTGAACTTATATAATAAGAGATAACTGAACGAATTAAACGAGCGAACTGAAGAATTGAAATGAGTAAGTGGGTGGGTGATAAGTAAGTAGGTGAATGCTGTGAGTAAATGATGTAAGTAAATGAGTAATGACGAAGTGAACAACTGTGTAACTGAATATCTGAATAACCAACTATGAATACCTGACCAAGTAACTATCTACATCAATGAATAACCCACCA